>MU846186.1:0-53885 GCA_030867225.1 Colletotrichum caudatum
TATATTTTATAGTATATGCTTAGTATATGCTGAGTATATACCCTAAATCTCACACTGGCTGCACTCTACACTAGGCCTAAATAGGCATAATAGTCTCTAATACCCCCCTCTTAACTTTGGCGCCTTACACCTAATACCCCCCCCTCAACTTTGAATACCCCCCGATGAACTGTGAGCCCATACCTTCGATGGCCTGGTTTTGCTGACGCTTTGTCTTCATTGATATTGGTATATTTATCCGTCGCGTGTGTAAGGTTTTGGTCCTTTGAAAAACACATCGCCGCCATGCTACCGGTACCACTGATGGTTGCTGGCCTCGCTGATCATTTGAGCATGCAGGCGGAAGCATGCAGGCGGAAGCATGCAGCCTGGCCCAGGGAACTGATTATCTGTGAATTCAGTTATGCGGCTCAATGATTGAAAAGCTGTGATTTGGGTCTGGATACAAGACAGAACTTTCAAATTAATTACTTGATGTCTCGAGACTTTCTTCTTTGTTCAAAAGCGTCCTGGTGGTATCCACTTCGTATAATGGCGTTGGGCTAATCCTAACCACATAATGCATGAAGCGTTTCTAACCTATCTTGGCGATTTATGAGCCAAGCAGACACTCAGGATTGCGTCTGCAACCATGCAGAGCACCTTTACTCGCTCCGTAGAGCGGTTGGAATTAGCCTAGTGTCTCAATAGGGCTCACATTTCTTGGCCTACATGTGTTATTCACCTCCTGACAAGGTAATCTTAACCGATGGTTGTGCCGCTACTTCGGGCTTCTTTGCCGAACTCCGTTTGCAGGTGGCTTGTCACAGCCTTTGAGTTTTTCGAATTCCCACGTTGCTTGGGGTGTTCGATTCAAGGGTCCCGCCTTCCGGGTGGTTTTATTTCACCCAACCGAAAAATCAGACCAAGATAAACTCAGCATGCCCTCGGGCTCAGTAGTTACGGAACACTAATGCTTGGAGGCAGCGATATGGTCTTGCCGTCTCCTGGAACAAGGTGCATGTGTCATGACCCTCAATAGTTTCCCCTCCTGAAATTCCAAAATCCAAGATTCTTCCTTTGTTCCGCCATTCTCTTCCTGGTAATCTCTGCTCATGTAGTGTATAATGATCACACATAATAACCGATAATACTTCTCTGCGTCGGCGCGTATGATGTACATGCTGTGCAAAGCAATAGCCAGAGCGACAATACCGCCATTTCCAACACTAACGCCCGATGCCGCCACTTCAAAAATTGTCGAAGTCGATAACGATAGCATTGGCACAGTCATCGTGGCCACCGTAGTACCAACAACGATCATTTCAACCTTGTTCGCTTTTGCCAGACTATTTGTCAAGGGATGGGTACAAAGACGGATTCAATACGACGACGGGGTTCTTCTTTTAGCATTGGTATGTATCCCTCAGATCGCTTATAACGAATGTCACAGTATTGATGGTCTAAATTTGACAGGCATCGGGATGGGCAGCGACCGGTACTACGCTTAAGGCCGTTTCACTGGGATATGGCAAACATGTTGCCATTCTCACCGACGCGCAAAAAGAGGAAACTCTCAAGTGGCAAGTGATAGCCTTTGCCTTTGGACTTATTGCCCTGGCACTCCCAAAGGTTGCAATTGTAGCCCTCATCAATCGACTTCTTAAACCCAACCGACTCCATCGACTTTTTCTCTGGACAATGGTGTTGCTTTGTGTCGCCGGGTTGCTGGGAAACGTGATTTATCTTTTCGCGCAATGCCCCCAAGAGGCAGTGGTGGAAATAACACTCACAAAAACTGCGTGTCTTGGCCCTGAAAGGGCAGTTGCGTACTCCATATCCACCAGTGGTAAGCTGATACTGGATATCATATCAACTAGGCCATTCGGTATTGACACCGAAAACAGTCATCTCAGCTGCCACGAACGGGTACCTGGCTGTTTACGTTGCATTAGCTGTACGCAGGCTGAAAGTTACTCGAAGAAAAAGACTTGCACTGGCAATCTCACTGGTACTGGGTGTTTCGTAAGTCTGCAAGGGGAGATATCTTTTGATACTGTGAGTCTGAGATGGACTGATATAAAACTGATAGAGCACTATCCACGGCACTTTTCAAATGCATGAGATTGAAGTCTCTTGGCAGTTCTGATTTCACCTGCAAGTACCCTTGCGAACCCATCCCGATTGACTGCAAGGTTGCTTACACAGGTATATAGATGATTCTGCTGGTCTTACCATTTGGACAAGGTAAGAAGATATCTCCACCTTCGAAGAAGCAACACAGAAGGAACTTGGAGACTCCTGATTTTTATCAATATGTCTCTCTGTGCTCTTGCTGACGATGGACCGCAGCCTCGAAGCCGATATTGTTGTTATTGCGGCATGCATCCCGGCACTTCAACCCCTGCTCGATCTTCGCTCCACGGATAATATGTCGCCCCCAGTACCATCCCCGAGATTGACACTTTCTCGGATATCGAAAAGTTCACAAGGCAAACTTTGGCATGTGTCCAATGATCTGGAGGCGGGGCAGGGACTTGATCTCTACTCACAGACGGCTGAGATTATCATGGTGGAGAGGGAATTCGATATTACATACAGCAGGACTAACGCCAGTACCACACCTTGCACGTCGAACTTTTCGATATCAAGCATACCGCAGGAAGAAAGACTGCGGATCGTTAAGGATTACGGACCAGACGGATCAATAACGACGACAGTGGTGGTGAAGTCATCGACCCGCGGGTCGAATCACCCGGCCTTTCCCACGAATTAGATAATATAACTGTCGTAGACAAAAGCGGATTAACAATTGCCGAGCTGCAATTGTGGCTTAAATCACCTTGTAACAATAGTTGATAAGAATGAAGTCCAGTGAGAAAAGCCGACCGGAGAGAATCCATGACCCAGACCATAAAAAATCTTTTTCATGAGTCTCGAAACCCGCAGCGGATCGGTGAGCTTGGGGTTCGCTGGGTCGACTTTGCAAGCGCTTTGCTTTCGCGGGAGCAATGACACGAACACCGTATTCTAATGATACTTCAGCATGAGGGTCAATGAATTACCCTTCGCTAGATGATAGGTTGACCGGAAAGACTGTCAACAAGACAAAAGCCTACTGTATCTACGCACGACGGATTGGACGACTAAACATTTCTATACAAGATGACCCCTGGAGTATTATCTGCCGCACAAACTGTCCATGTCCAAGCTGCACTTGGTCAATAATCGAACCAGATGAACATGCGTCTGCCGTCCTCTGGTGAGAATATGGACTCGTCCTTCTGACGTTCTTCTGTAACCTTAGAAGGCAAGGACCATGCCAGGAAATGTCTCCTTTCCGTCCCAGAGGAGAGCCCGCTATTGGACTGGTTAGCATGTTGGGATCAAGGTTTGCATCGCGGAAGGGACTTAATTTACAGAGCATTGCCTAAGATACCGTGACACAAGCAAGGCTCTTTTCTGAACAAGCCTTGCCGCCAAATGCACCTTCTGCTCAACGCTATTGCGTTTTCAATGTGCCCCCTCATGTCTGGAAATAGCTTTCTAATCTGCAAAAGCGATGAAACAAAACCAGGCGCCCCATGACACATGACAGAATTGCACGAGCTCGTGGTAGCCACCATCAGTGTCTTCTGTAGACCAGTCGCCGCTTTGGTGCTGCAAGCTTAGGAGCCTTTGCAGGGTGTTTCGCACCATGGAATTCTTTGCCAACGTCGGATCTGTTAGATAAAGCTTTGTCAAGATATCGATGTCGCCGTGCACGGCACCGATGTAGCGTTTCCACGCCAGGTCCAACCCGGCCCTGCACCTAGAACTCTTTTGATAATTCGGACTTTGACCGTGGCCAAAAGAGAAGCTGTTTCGGGTCTCTGTTGCACTCGTTCAGCTCATTTTCAAATGCGCGGAAGACCATCGTGGCAGTCACCCAAAACTCTACAACGCGAACCACATAAAGTAGTCCCGCAAACCCGAACAGAAGCTCATATGGATGAATGTCTTCCCCAACAGGCCTATCTAGCTCTTCGGAAAATTTTGGCGTTTCCGTTTCGTCCATCATGGCCTTCACATCATAGTACCCGGCACTTTCGCACGGGAGGCCGCACGGTGCCGGATTGCCTCCTATGCGCCGAGGGGCTATGTAAGAAGCGGCTCAATGCTGGAGAGATTTCCCATGATTCCTCATGGCAGGATATACAGCGTGTATCCTGGTTAGCCTAGGACGACGGACCAGCAGGCAATCCCAGACTCTGGGCCAATTTAGTCAGCCACGAGTCACCAGACAACAGCCCATCGTTCTAAAATGGACACACTGTCGACTTCGACGTCATGGTCCCTTACTGCTTGTCCAGGTTATATGCTCTCAACAGCGATTGGCACATTCAATGGTTCTGTCACGCCGAGGTGAATAGGCAGGGTCACGAGTGCCGCATCGATTTCTACATTGACAAAGCCATTAGTCATTGGTACTCGCTTTGTCTCTTGTTTGAAATCATGTTATCCATATTATTATTGTACATGGTACATACTTTGGGTTTGCTAAGGCATAGAAGACAGGACCAACACTCTTAGACGAGAACATATGCAATTCGCCTTGTTTGGCCCCGAGTAGAAGTATTAACGACGAACCAGGCCCCAGTGCTGAACTCGCCATGCCTCCCTTCTCGGCATCTTCATACTATCTATGTGGAGGTTGTCTCAAAGTCGGTTCTAGTGTCCTGCCGCAGCACACAAGTAATTGGTTGTGTAGGCCAGTTTGGTGAGAGCTAACACTATCAACAAGCAGACCAACTGAACCGCTAGTGCGCCTCGTACAACGGATCGAAGTTTAATGACGGCTAACGGGCTTCGTGTGAATCTGATTGGCGCGCCAGAAAGTGTCACTGACCAGCTCACCACCACGGTTCAGTCAATACGAGCTGGAAACCAAACTCGTCCACAATCAAACACCAGTCGTTTCTAGGCATCCTCGGTCCTTTCTTCTAAGTCACTAATACAGGCAAGTCACCCAGGGTCGTAAAGGTCTCGGTCCTTTCTACAAAGGCTGTCATCTCGTGGTGAAGTACCTGCACGTTGAATCACACCAACAGGCCTCGGCCCCTCACATACTGCTCTCTTTGGTCTGACCGGCGTCCAACACTTGGACGGAAAGTCATCCATCCAAACGGCCACATCGAACAAATGATTCGTCCACACCAAAAAGCTGGGCAGGAGAGCACCTGCGGTAGCGTCAGGGCCAAGGATCAGCACCACCCACCCTCAATATCCCTGTCACTTTCCCCGCGCCTTTCCCCGTATCGGCAAGCAGCGCCCGAACCTCCCGGGGGTGACTGCGGGGAAATGTGGATGAGGAAAGGCCGGCTGAGATATCGACTAATCGGAGAGCAAACATCGACTGGCACTCTGGTCCGGTGTGGGTAGTATCTCTCCAACCGGTGTCGTATTATTTGCGATAATCTTCCCAGTATGACCAAACAGAACCATGACTTCATGCCGACAACCTGTCGGCTAGAAGGGCACATGTGAAAAGTACAAACCAGGGAACCTGTCTTGTTGCCGAGGTGGCTAGCTGAGCTGTGAGGTTCAGCTATGAGGGCACGAAAGAGCCCGGCTAGTATTAAGTCTGGATCAAGAGGAAAGCGACGTGACTCTCGATGACTCTGACCCCGTTTCTGCTCCCACCCTCTGCTGCGTATTGTCTTCCCTTGGCCTCTATCGCAAATAAGCTTGTTATCCTTTTCTCCTGCATGTTCCTAGACTTCCAGGAACGAATTGGATGCCCCATCTCCATGTCCACGAAGACCCCTTGGAGCGTTTCTCGTTTCACCATTTCCCAATCCATTCTAATCTCAGCCGCTCATCCATATACTCCTGAGTACAAAAGGGATAAACATCACCATGAGGGACATTATTGTCGTTGTCGTCGCCGCCACAGCGCTGCTTCTGGGAGGTGCCGCGGCGGCAGAGAACTGCGCAAGCGTAGCGGTTACCGCGATCCCGTCCTGCGCCCAGAGCTGCTTCATGGAAGGCGCTTCATTCGTGGGCTGCGACGGTCTCGATTTCTCTTGTCAATGTGGGAAAGAAGCGGCTCTCTACGCTGCCATTGAACCCTGCGTCGCGACGGGATGCCCAGCCGCATCGTTCCAGGCCGTCATCAACGGAGCATCATCTGGTAGGCCGCCTCAACTCATTTGCTCTCATTTTGATCTCGTCATACAGCATATCCTTCCTGGCCGTTGTGTGGAAGGGATGTTTCTTGACTTCCTAGACGTGTAGCTAACCATCCCAAGTGTGCGGTTGTGCTGGAGCTGGTAAGATCGGCGGTCAAACCATTTCTGGCTCATTCGTATCCAGTGTCTCGGGCTCTGGTATCGGATCAACGCCAGCAACTGCCTCAGCAACACCGTCAGGAAGTGGTGGGGGATTCCCTCCCGCATCGGCTACACAAGCAGGCAATGGCGGTGACGGATGGAACCCTCCCCCTACTAACCCTCCGTTCTCGACTTCGTCGCCCGTCAACGCTGCTGGCCGCCAGTCAAAATTTAAGCTCGGGCTCTTCGCTAGCTTCGTCGGAATGGCTGTCGCTGTTGCCTTCTCATCTTGAGACAGGGTCCTCATCACTGAACAACAAGGACAGCCCAATCCGGAGACACATAGGACGAATTTGGGGGCCGTGAGACAGGAAGATTCGGCCAGCTCTTCAACTTCCAGCATATTACTTTTACATCATGATTTACGGACGAATATACCCAGAGGCCGGCGACCTACATACTCAGCCTGACTCTTCTTCTACCAACAGCATTGAACAACCCCGACCAGACTCTCGCCACCATTGGCGGATACAGCCAGCTTCAGCAAGAGCATCAGGCGCTTAAATCACAGGGTGCAACATTTCTGGATCCCCTCAAGGGTACATCGGGGTATCCGAATATAGTGTGCGCTTACATCTACCCGACTATCCCTTGTGGGTGTCTGGACAGTTCTCGTCAGCGTTTGGGATGGGGTTGTTCTCTAATCATAATTATAGATATGGATCTCTTGACCCATTTAACCTCCCTTTCTGATGGGAGTGGCACTTTTGCACTGGCGGAAGATGCCACATCCGGGAAGACAAAATGGGTCCCATACCACTCCTTTACAGCAATAGAAAATAATGCACGCTCTGATGAACACCATTTTATTTCCATCTCAGTTGTTTTTGGTTTGCACAAGGCAGCATGAGTCAGCCGACTCTTTTCTGACAAGACGGCGGGTAGTTCTAATCAATAAAATTGTTAAGCCTATTTTGAGAATATAAGGCCGGTAGGGTCATCAACAGATGGCTCCTGTAACTTGTTGGTACCGTTATTGCAGTATCAAGCACCTTTTGAGCTCAGGAATGCGTCTCTATACGGACTTGGGCATCCACGCATGGTTGGATCCCGATGGCTTGGTGGGTTTACTGCTTCGTCGAACTGCATGTCGCCGCCATTCAGGGCTGGGCGACCGGTCTCGTCAATGTCACGCAGATTGTACTCGGAAGTCATATCCATATGCCGCTTTGTGACCTCAAATCATACATTTTAACCAGCTTCAAGAATGTTGAAGGCAACTCTGAAGTTTCTGTTCATCAATTCCGTCTCTTCCAAAGAAGCAGTGGTCAATCTTATGATACATTAGTACCGCACTCTAATCACTCGTAGAGTCTTGACTTATCACTCTTTGCTCGTGGGATAAGTTAGTTACTTGTGTTTCAATTATTTCATCATCAGATATACAGTCTTGAAGAGTTATTTCGGGTATCTCAACATACCGATAGCGCAGAAGCCAAACGTTCATATCGGTCAGCGGCTATTAGCCAGCCGCATAAACCTACATGTGCCTACCTGCCACGTCTCCCAAACGTGTTCCGTCACAATAGGCTTTCGCTTGCACATGACTTGCGCATGGATGGCAAGAGTGGCCAAGCGGCGTTCAGACGGCCACTGGCGTTGGGGTTTGTTAAAAAGCCGGTGATCCTATCCTGGCCACAACAAGTAATGACATCGTATATCCTTCAGCCGTCCACGGATACTGGCTGGTCGATGTAGGAGTGTACGGGCTCTCCCTTACCCGTCGCAGCACCAAAGTCGTATCATCTCATGAATGCACGCAACCAGGCTGCCTGAAGCTCCGATGACGACCAGCCGAGGCACTTGTGGAACCCTATACCGCCGTGTAGGTCAGTGCGTGGTAAGTGTTTCCGCACGCATTGCGTTTGTTTGCCACTCCAAGGAAACTGTAGTGTGTAAGCGGAAGACTTTTGACGTTCTAATAATGCTTTTGGCCCATTTCCATGTGATCCCTTTGCATGTCGCCAAAGTGCCGAGCCGTATCTGCGCTTATCGGACTCCCCGGATTTCGCTGCATAGTTGAGTCTGCTGCTGGACCACGTGCCTTAACCGAGTGCGACTCTCCGTGCGTTAAAAGAAGGGACGGGAGAAGAGATTATCACGTTTCAGGGATTCGTCCCAAGTCGACGAGCAGCCTCGGCATGTTTTTGATGTGGCTTGGAATAAGAAAACTCAAACACAAATGTCCTCGGCTCGCGTTGCTTTTTGGTAGTAAGTTGCGAGGTAGGTTTTAACACTTGGACGATTTGCAGCACGTAGACACTGTAAAGATGAGCCACCCACATAAAGACCCGGGACCCCTCACACGGTTTTAAGAGCTGTCGAATTGTTGTTTGCTTATCCTCACATTTGGGAGACTCACAGGTAGTATCTCGCCCTCGCCTCTATCATGGGCTCCATCTCGAACACCGGTTCGTCGGCTGCTGACGAGACATTTGACTACATCATTGTGGGTGCTGGTATTTCTGGCATCAACACAGCGTACTATCTACAAGCAAAGGGGCCGCCGAATGCCACATATGCTATTTTGGAGGGACGAGCCCGCCTGGGAGGGACATGGGATCTGTTTCGGTATCCCGGCATCCGATCAGACTCGGATATCTACACATTCGGATTCTCGTGGAATCTGTGGAAGGGCAGTTGCCCACTGGCCGGTGGCCGTGATATCTGTTCGTACCTAGAGGAATCTGCATCGATGCATGGCATCGACAGACACATCCGGTATCAACACCAGGTCCTCGCCGCAGATTGGAACTCGGACACTTCCAGGTGGATGCTGCGAGTCACGGCGGGTGACGAGAAGGTCAAGACGTTTTCCGCCCGATTCGTCGTCCTCGGCACCGGGTACTACGACTACGAACAGCCCTTGGCTGCGGAGATTCCCGGCATCCGGGACTTCAAGGGCCAGGTCGTCCATCCCCAGTTCTGGCCGGAAGATCTGGCCTACCGCGACAAGAACGTCGTCATCATCGGAAGCGGCGCCACCGCCATCACCCTTTTACCCAACGTCGCCACAGATGCGGCCCACGTCACCATGCTTCAGAGAAGCCCGGGATACATTTTCAGCATGCCGTCCCGGAGGGGCCTGTTGTCCAGGTTCTTCGTATCCGTCCTGCCGCAGATAGTCACGAGCCGGATTCTCCGCATACAATATTTCGTTCTGGGTACCCTCCTCTACTACTACTGCCAATGGTTCCCGCAAGCCGCTCGGCGGCTGCTGGTGGGCGCCGCAAAGATGCAGCTCCCGCCGGATGTGCCCGTCGACCCGCACTTCAAGCCCCGATACAACCCCTGGGAACAGCGACTGTGCGTCTGCCCCGACGGCGACTTCTACGCCGCGTTGCGGTCGGGGAAATCCGACGTGGTCACGGACGCGATCGACAGGGTGACGGGCTCGGAGATCGTCCTGAGGAGCGGGGCGGTCCTGAGGCCCGACATCATCGTCACGGCGACGGGGCTGAGGATAAGCTTCGGCGGCTCCATATCGATATCCGTCGACGGCGCGCCCGTGGACCTGAGCACGAAGTACTCCTACAAGGCCTGCATGCTGCAGGACGTCCCGAACATGGCGTACGTCTTCGGGTACCCCAACGCGTCGTGGACGCTGGGCGCCGAGGCGACCAGCTCGTACCTGGTCAGACTGTGGCGGGCCATGGACGCGAAGGGGGTGAGGTCGGTGACGCCGCAGCCCGAGAACCTCGACATGAAGCCGAACCTCGCGGTGAATCTCAACTCTACCTACTTGCTCAACGCCCAGAAGGTGTTCCCCAAGTTTGGGACGGGTATCTGGGGACCAAGGACGAATTACCTCGTGGATTTGTGGAAGGCGACGGTGGGCGACGTGTTCAGGGGATTGCAGGTACGTTGAGGGACGGGACAGAAAAGATTTTCATGCAGTCCAGATGGCCGGGCATTGAGGCGGCAGATAACATAACTCATCAGAGTTTTATGACTGGCGTTGGAGGGGGGCTGTGTCTCTTACTGCGTCGGTTCCAGACTGTGTGGTCGCATACTCACCAGTGCTTCAATGGCGTTTGTATGTGTTTGTATATCTACCTGCAATGGTCGCTCTTCGTCAGAGAAGCGATCCATCGAATGATGCCGGTTTCATAACCGGCTTACTCCGGCTGACCGTCGGCCCAAACCACAATGTTCGTAGGCGCGTCCTCGAGGCCCTTGAAAAACTCCACCACGTCCTTGTTGCTATACCGCATGCTGAAGTGCGTCAGGATGAAGGTCGTCTTCGGCCACTTGCGCACCACTTTGTCGAGGTCCTTCCACTTTGTGTGCTTCGTCTTCTCCGCCTGGGCGTCGTGTTCGTCGTACAGGAAGCTGCACTCGGTGATGACGACGGGGATGCCCCGCCGCAGCCACTCGGGCTCGGCGGCGAGCGTCGCCGCCGTCGTGTCGCCGAGAAAAGCGAAGACGGGCGTCGTGACGGGCGCCGTCAGCTCCACGCCCGATAGCCGGAGGCCCTTCAGCTCCGGACCGGGCAGGGCGGCGTACTCGGGCCTCAGCTTGTGGGTCGTCGTGGTGAAGACGTAGCCGACGCTCGGGACGTTGTGGTCGCACCGGACCACGGTGGCGTTCATGCCCTTCAGCCTCCGCAGCGGCACGACGTCCCCGTGCCTGACGGCCGTCGTCTTTTGGGTGCCCAGGAACGCCCTCTCGCCTTCCGTGCGGCCCTCGTCGTCGACGCCCTCGCCGTCCAGCGGCAGCCCCAGCGACTCTGCGTCGTCGCTCGTGTACAGCCCGCCACGGTTGAGGAGTGTCTTGGCCAGGATGAAGTCTTCAAGGGCCTTCTTCATCTCGACGGGGCAGAAGACGTCTGGCGGGTCCTCCCGCTTGGTGAAGGCAGGGATAAGCAAGCAGTGGTCGGCGTGGCCGTGGGTGATGAAGATGTGTTTGGGCCGTAGGTTGTTGACGACGAGACCGGCGTCGAGGAGGAGGTTGAGCTGGGGTATGACGAAGGAGGTGTGCCACGCCGCCCGTGATTTGCCGGTCAGAACGTACTGGTGGTAGGGTTTGGGGAAGCGCCACTCGAGGACCTCGGACCGGCTTGACTGCGGCAGGGGTGTTGCGAAAGAGGCCATGACGGGCAGTCAACTTCCAAGAGGTTTGCAGGGGTGGTTGGGGCTTGGGGTCCGAACGTGAGAGATCACAACCCGAGATGTAGGCCGTATCGAAGAGATTCTGTCCAGTGTTCTCCCAGGGATCCAGGCCATTCAACTTTCAGGGTGTTTTTCTGTGGAAAGAGGCCAGTGTTGTGTGCTTGTTGGAAGAAACAACAGCTCTCCCTTGGAACACGACCGATGCCTCTAACTTGATGCCAACCAACGAAGAAGTCTCCAGACAGGCTCAGACTCGGAGCAGAGATGTATTGAGGCTGGTGTCAGGCATGGGTCTAACTGCAGAGAGCGTGGAGGTCGGACGGTGTGGCTGATGATGCCATCGGTCGGAGCAAAGCAAAGCGCAGTCACCGACTTCCGGCAGAGATTTTGCTGACATCATCTCGCCAATGCTTAACGCCGAAGGATCGGTCTTTGCATGCGCAGGCGTTCTGTCGAACTCGCTGCAGGCAAGTGGTAACACTGAGGGCGCATGGAAAGATTGTGCCGATTGCAAGGTTTACAAGACTTACTGCCAGCCCCCTGGCCTACTCTTGCCTGTGTATACTTTCGCGCTCGAGGCAAGGCAAGGCGGAGACTGTTGGATCGGTGTTGGACAGAGCATCATCAGACAAGACAGAGAGCAGAACGGATCGGATCTAAGCCCAAAGTAGTAACTTTACCCGGCGTCTTCTGAGTGGCCAGAGGGACACCGCCTGCCGGATGCTAGTCCCGGATAGCCCCACTTTTATGCCGACTCCGGTGCCGGCAAATGCGTCCGTTCAACCCCGCTTCTGATATGTAGTTCAAGATAGCCCGAGCAGCAGCCAGAGCTTATCGTCTAGGTTTCCCCAATCCAGCCCCTCGTCTCGCCCTTCCCCTTCCCCACCTTCACGCTCTTTGTCTGACCGTCTCCTCGCGCTTGAGCTGATGCGATGGATTCCTCGGGGCATGCTACAGCCAGACTCCCATGCTAATGCACGAGCTGTGCAAAACCGTCCTTATCTGGTTAATTGAACGGGACCGCGCCGAAGCTTCGACCATGGAGCCAATCTTCCTTGGATAATACCAAGCTCCTCTCGAGCTCTTATCGGAATCAACACCCTAGGAGATGCCATCCACCCCCTGGTCCATCCCCACCTCCTCCAATGCATTTGCTGAATCCATTGGGCATGCAGCACCCTTTTGGTCATTGTCATGACGCACCGTATGTCTCTGCCAGCTGCTTCGCCGAGCCGGCCGTCCACGGCGGATGATTCGACACATCGCATGGGACGGAGCGCGCCTATCTACGCGGATCTGGCTAAAGGTCCTCCTGTTGGAGATGTAGGCTTTATCTAGACCTCGACAACCCCCGACCCCTCTCCAACTGCGAACTCCCTCGTTCATCTGCCCTCATTGTCTTGATTTCCCAAAACCAGTCAGTTGGCCGGAAATCATACACCACAATTGCGTACTCCCCTCATAGAGACACAATGACACCACCACCGCATCCCCTAGACCCCCTCTCGGCGACCGAGATCGAAAAGGCTATCGCCGTCGTCACAGAGGCCCATGGCGAGGTCTTCTTCAACGTCGTCTCCCTCCACGAACCCCGCAAAGCGGAGTTGACCAGATGGCTCAGTTCGCCGTCCACGACATCATCCCTGCCGCGCCGCATTGCCGACGTCGTGGTGATCGTCAAGGGCGGCAAGGTCTACGATGGTCTTGTTGATATCGCCTCTGGCGCAATCATCAAGTGGGAGCACATGGAGGGCGTGCAACCGATCGTGAGTCTCTCCACCCTCTGCCCCTTGCGAACTCTTACAGCCCGGCCGTCGGAGACTAACAACCCTCACCCCCCAGATCACAATGGAAGAGCTTCAGATCGTCGAACACATCTGCCGCACCGACCCGAAAGTGATTGAACAATGTGTGTTGTCGGGCATCCCCGAGTCACAGATGGACAAGGTCTACTGCGACCCGTGGACCATCGGCTACGACGAGCGCCACGGCAGTACCGTCCGCCTCCAGCAGGCCCTCATGTACTACCGCCCGGACCCGGACTCCTGCCAGTACCAGTACCCGCTCGACTTTTGCCCCATCTACGACGCCGACAAGCAGGCCATCATCGCCATCGACGTGCCCGCCGTCCGCCGCCCGCTCAGCAAGGCCGCGCCCATCGACTACCACCCGGCCGCCGTCGAACGGCAGGGCGGCTACCGCCGCGACCTCAAGCCCATCAACATCACCCAGCCGCAGGGCGTCTCCTTCAAGATGTCCGGGCGCGAGATCGAGTGGCAGAACTGGCGCTTCCACATCGGCTTCAACTACCGCGAGGGCATCGTCCTCAACAACATCACCTTCAACGACAAGGGCAACGTGCGGCCCGTCTTCTACCGCCTGTCGCTGGCCGAGATGGTCGTGCCCTACGGCAACCCGGAGCACCCGCACCAGCGCAAGCACGCCTTCGACCTGGGCGAGTACGGCGCCGGGTACATGACCAACAGCCTGTCGCTCGGCTGCGACTGCAAGGGCGAGATCCACTACCTCGACGCCGACTTCCCGACGCGCGCAGGCGGCGTGCGCACCATCAAGAACGCCATCTGCGTCCACGAGGAGGACAGCGGCATCCTCTTCAAGCACACCGACTTCCGCGACGACTCGGTCATCGTCACCCGCGGCCGCAAGCTCGTCATCCAGCAGATCTTCACGGCCGCCAACTACGAATACATCATCCAATGGGTCTTCCACGTACGTCCCCCCGTTCCCTTGGCACGTTATACGAGATGAGCGCTGACAGTAGCCCCCTCCCCCCCCCTCTTCTAGCAAGACGGAACGATTCAACCAGGTAAAGCCCAGATCATGACCAAAGGAGGTCGGACGTGGAACCGTAGCTGACGGAAACAGAAATACGCCTGAGCGGTATCCTAAACACCTATGTAATGAATCCCGGCGAGGACACCAAGGGATGGGGCACGCAGGTCTACCCCGGCGTCAACGCGCACAACCACCAGCACCTCTTCTGCCTGCGCGTCGACCCCAACATCGACGGGCCGCGCAACACCGTCTTCGCCGTCGACACCGTGGCGTCGGACGCGCCCGTCGGCTCGCCCGAGAACTTGTACGGCAACGCCTTTTACGCGCGCCGCACCAAGCTCGACACCACGGGCAAGGCCCGCACCGACTACGACGCCTCCACGAGCCGCACCTGGGAGATCGCCAACACGGACAAGCTGCACCCCTACAGCGGCAAGCCAGTGTCCTATAAGCTCGTCAGCAGGGAGGTGCCCGGCCTGCTGCCCAAGGAGGGTTCGCTTGTGTGGAAGCGCGCCGGGTTCGCAAGGCATGCGGTCCACGTCACGAAGTGTAAGTTGGACCCCCCCCCCTTATTCAAGTGCCGACAGTCCAAGACAAGAAGCCTGACCGAAACGCACAGACCGCGACGACGAGCTTTGGCCCGCGGGCCGCCACGTTCCGCAGACCTCCGGCGAGCCGTCCCGGGGCCTCCCGGAGTGGATCGGCGACGGGTCCGAGAACATCGAGCAGGCGGACGCCGTCCTCTGGCACACCTTCGGCGTCACGCACATCCCGGCCCCCGAAGACTACCCCGTGATGCCGGTGGAGCCCATCACGCTGCTCCTCCGGCCGCGCAACTTCTTCTCCAACAACCCCTGCCTCGACGTGCCGCCCAGCTACTGCAGCACCCCGAGCCAGGTCGCGGCAGGCAGCCAGGGGGTCTTGGACGCCACGGACAAGGCGAGCAAGCTGGCGTTCAACGAAACGGGAGCGTCGTGCTGCGCGCCGGGGAAGAGCAAGCTGTGAGCGGGATCGGGTCCGGGAAGGCGGAGGCCTGGGGACGGCGTCTTCAAGCCGGGATGCGTGACGGGCGGATGCGGACGACATGAATAAGCGAAAGAGCAAAGAATCACGACATTGTTTCGGATGCTTAATGAAAGTCGACAATACTTGGATGCATGTACATATTATGGCAAGATGGCAGATTTGATTTTTATGACATATAATGCTCTAAATCTACCGCGTCCCGTCTGGTTTAGATCTTGCAACACCCCCCTCTTAGCGACTACGATTACAACTTCCACCTGAATGAAGGGTGCTTCCAGTCCAGTTCGCTCTCTTCTTCCTGAGACAGACCGCTCAGTTCTTGTTGGGGATCGTTCCCCTCTCGCCTGCGGTTATCCCGCTTCATCCAGATGAGGGTGAGCGTCGAGGTCAGCAGGACGATGCTGCACGTCGCCAGATTCAACCCGTTCCCGATCGGGTAGTCCGGGCCGTCCCACGGCAAGAAGGACCACGTCGAGATCAGCCCGCCAACGTTGCCAAACATGACGTTCGTCCCGATCGCCGAGCTGCGCGCCGTGTCGGACACGACGTTGGCCGAGACCTGCGCGTTGGTGAGGGCGCCCAGGGCGAAGACGGACGACGCGACGAGGAACGTCGCGCCGTAGCGCACCGAGAGGTCCTTGGAGGCGAGGAACATAATGTAGCCCACCATGGCCATCGGCGCCGACATGATGATGAAGATTTGCCGACGGTCGAGGCGCCAACTGAGCAGCGGCAGGAGCACCGTGAAGGCGGCACCCGTGATGTACGGCGGGACGGTGTAGAGCTGCTGGCGCTCGACGGACGACGTCGGGTAAATGCTCTTAACGATCGTGGGCAAGAAGAAGGCAAGGCCCTGCACGGTGACATTGTCAAGGAGGAAAACGAACGCAGTGGACAGCGTGATTGGGCAAAAAATGCCCCGGAGGAGCTTGCGCGTATCCATTTTATCGAGGAGTTGGCTCTGGCCGACGCGCTCGGAGCGGACACGAGCCTCGGCGAGGTCCTTCTCAGCCTCCGTGAGCCAGCGGGCTGTGGCAGGACGGTCGGTGAGGGTGAAGAAGCCCACGAGGGCGATGCAGATGGTGATGATGCCTTCGATGGCAAAGATCATGCGCCAGGAGTGCAGGCTACCAAAGTGGTCGATACGGAGGATCGCCGAGGCAAGGAGGCCGCCAAAGGCACCGGCCAAAGGCGCCATGACGATGTATAAGCTGAGGCGGAAGGCGAGCTCGGCGCGGCGGTACCAGCGAGACAGATAGTACGCAATACCTGGCAGCATGGCAGCTTCGAAGATGCCCAGGAGGAAACGGACGCCCATCAGCTGCGGGACAGTGTGCACGAAGGCGGTGCCGATGGAACAGATGCCGAACAACAAGGTGGTCAGCGGCAGGAACCAGCCAGGCCCCATGAGCTTACACAGAATGTTCAAAGGAATCTCAAAAACGATGTAGCTAATATAAAATATCGAGAGCGTGGCGTTGTAGTCAAGACCCTTCATGCCGAGATCCTTCTCGAGACCGGCGATACGAGCATTGCCTGAGAGTGTAAGCTGGAGGCGTTTGTAGGGTTTACCAAACAAGACATACCGATGTTGGCCCGGTCAATGAAGCAGAAGAGGTACAGGAGTGCGACTGTAGGTATGATCATGAGGTCAATCTTGAGCCTCAGCTTTCTCTCGACGGCCGGATCGTAACCGAGAGACTGCTCGGAGTGCCTGGCATAAGAAGTCAGCCAGCTGTCCTAGCTGTGCGCCAGCAGCGATGTCCTACTTTTCTGGGTCATCCCTCGCCTCATTTGACGACTTCTGTGCCATGTCGGCGACGATATCGTCGACACTCTTGACGGCGGACTTGTCGTCACCCATGGCGAAGAACAACCGTCGCTGGACAAGAGACCTTTTTTTCTGTCTTCTTTTTCCCTCGGGCGAAAGCCTTGCTTGGTCTTGGCGGGCTATCAGGGTGGTAACGGGGACGGCAGATCTCGGAGGTAGGGATGACAGATGGCTCAGAAGATGGCCAATGTCGTATAACGTGAACGTAACGATACCGCGTGCTCGTTTGCTCGACCGAATATGTCTCGTGGATCGAGGTCGACAAAGGAGATCCTACAAGCCCCTTATTATATCTACCTCACCACAACCCTTGTCATCTTCCCTCCCCTTTTGGCTGAGTTAGCGTGGACGCCCGCGCCGGGTTGTTACCCCAGACTTGCAACGCGGGGTTATCCGTACATATCCACACTGTTTTGTTGCCGCTTGATATTCTCAACCTCGGGTTGAGCTCGGCAAGCGGCACCAGGGGCAATTGCTTCGGCTTGCGCAGAATGGCCCCCGGTTGCGGATCCATTGTCTTCCCACATGGAGCTGGAACAGCCATTGAGGTCGTTCCTTTTGCCAATAGCATGTTGGGATGGCAGCTTGATCAACACTCAGCGTTGCAACGTCTTTGGTTTCATGGGCAGAAACAGAGATGTGATGGGATCTATGTTTACGCGCCTTAGCTGGGCATGGGTTTGGCTAGAAGCCGCCACGATACCGCCAATAACCATGCGGCACAGCTGCAGATTCCAAGTAAACTGCGGACTTGGTCAGCATCTTTTTTCGACGACGAAGGCAGCGGCCGCGCTTACGTTGTATTGTTTTTGTGTTGAGTTGCTCACCTTGCCCTGGACGCGACTCAGGGCGACTGGGGATAAATGCAGATCATGCTACATCCCCGTCTCATTGCGAACTTCGGCAGTCTTCATCGGCAAACGCGTAGAAGCCTCCAATGTGCCATACGCACAGAGACGGGTCTCTTCGTCTAATCAATGAGCTGAGAACGACACTGCAGCATCAATGGTTCGTGTGTGTGCGTGGGGCCAGTGCGGCATATGCTGTCTCGACCACGGGGGGACCGCATCGGATTGAAGTAATGTGGCATCCTTAAACCGGTTGAAGGACCGATTAGGATGGACGGAATGGTAGACGATTGCGACGGGAAACCGTCAACATGACTCTTCAGCTCCAAGGCCGTACGTAGTAGTCATGGTCCACAGGATGCAATGCAGTGGATTCCCTGCCTCCAGTCTGTCGCAGTTTGTGGATGGCGTATCCGTAGAGGAAACCACCAATGTCCTGCCCCAAGGCCCCTGAAGGTTCGTTCCTCTCTCACCTTCCCTTTCTATACCTTTGTTTGATCACGTGCCGGTTTCTCTTTCGATGCGATGCGCTGTATGCTGCATAATCTTTAAACCCCGCATGCTGGATTGATATTCGCTAGTAGCATTCTAGCTTACCTGTTGACGTTAGGGGATTTGATTGGTAATCCCCAGCCCGGAATTCACGCCGGAAGGGGACAAATAAATGCTGAGGTACTAATGAAGATGTTCGATACTGTGTCCTATGGGCTTGAGGCTCTGAAGAGACGCCTGGTGTCCGATGCGGCTGGAGGTGCTCCCCAACTCCGGAAGAGGCATGCTTCGTTCCCCGGCAAGGTTGATCATGGGCACGAATAAGCAATGGATGGACGCATCGGGGCCTGAAAGCTGGGGTAGCTCCGGAACAATCTAAGCTTAACGGCGACAACGGCACGAACCGCCCAAGGCTGCGAAGTGTGGGCTGTGGTCCGCAAGAGAACTCGCTCGCATCCAGGCTACGTCGCCTCGAGGCTCACCGGTCGTGAACCTCAGGGTTTGAAAGAATGGAGGGCTTGGCAACCCATGCATCATTGGTGCGTGTGTGTCCTGCTGTTGCGTTGCTGCTGCAGGCGTCGGTGTTAGAGTTGATGGAAGCCAACCACCAGAGATGGACCGATTTCTTGACTCGATGCACCTAGGTGTGCGGAAGGGATATCCCGGTGACCGCGGGCAAAGCTTGATAGAAAGGATGATACCGACAAACAGGCAATGCCTCCTTTGAGCCGGCAGTTAAGTCTGGATGCCGATCGATCGGGGAGTCGGCCAGGAACTCGGGAGCGAAGAGTCGTGATTTGACCTGTAACTTTCTACCACGTACGTGGCGCGATGAGGCGCGATCGATGGGTTCGGTTTCCGAGTACGTACCTTTTTCCTGGTTCGTGAAAAAATTGGACAACAACGATACCCTTGAGCGAGTATCCACGAGCCCTTCCGGCCTTATCGTGATTATGTAAGTCCAAGTGCACTCGCACTGATAACGATAACGCATCTCCTGTTCTGGCTCGCGTCGAGGGCAGTAACCGAGCGAACAGCCCCAAGGCAGGCAGGAAGCTTCCCGATGTACCTACCTCCCTAGTAGAGTAGGTAGGGAAGGCACGTTTCCAAAATTCCATCGCTCCCAAATCCGTCTCTCCCAAGTCCATCACTCACCAATGTCGAAAATCCAGATGACGCAAACCAAATTCCAAAACGAAAGCCCAATCGACAATCACCAATCGACCAACGCAAAAGGAGCGACGTGAGCGCAAAATTGCAAATGCTCCCTCGTTAGAGACAGCACTACCCCGGCTCGAAAGGGCCCCGAAGACCAATAGGGCCGCCATCGGGCACCCAAGCCGCGTTGCAATGCAGCGGTGGAGAATTTACAATTTTCCCCTTGTGTACGGATACGGAGTACTCCGTACTGATAGAGGCCGGGACTCCTCTTACGCATCCCACAACTGCCGCAGGCCGACCAAGGGCCTAGGGTCGGCGTCTGGTTGGGCAACGAGTATCGACTGGTCCAGATTTGATGCCCGACGTCATCGAGCAGGGTGGGTGGCGGTCAACTGAACCCCCGCAAGACGGGCTCAGCTCACAGCAATTTGCAAGCCAAAGTTGCGTTCCCCCTAACGCAGAGTGACGAAAGCACGGTGGCCTCCAATAATCCTCCGCAGGAGAAGCAGAAGGAGAAACGAAACGGGACGGGGCGCGTCAACGTGTGAATGTGAGACGGCATGCTAGACCAGACGGCAAATCGAGAGAGAGAGACACTTGACAGCGAGCAGCAGCGACGAGGTTTGGGGGGGTTCATCCCACAGACCACTGAATTAACATCTTTCCACCCACCCATCCGGCAGTCTGGCATTCATTCCCTTCACCCCCATTCCCCGTCGATCCGTTCAGGCCCAACGACGGGATTGCGATCCATAGCGCACCCATGGTGGGCTCTGTTGGCTCTCAGCGGGGACACACCCGTGTATTCGAGGGGCTGATATGGTCCGAAACGGAGCCCACGGCCGCGCCTTTCCAGTCGGTTCCCTGGTGATGGCTGCCCAAGCGGCGACAGTCAGGTTCGAAGCTTCCAAAAGCGGGCTGGGCCATTGAAGCTAGAGCTAGAGGGTGTCTTGGGCCCGGTCTAGATGGCCACATGCGTGGAATCAGCGCGAAGAAGGAGCGATGCAGGCGTCGGGGAGTGCCGTTGACAAGGACTAGCCTTGTAGCGACAATAGCCCTCGATTTCGACCACGGTTGCAACAATCGATAATGGCGGCCATCGCTGCTGTTGGCGACCGACAATCACTTCCCCTCTGTGCTACAAGCAGGAGCTGCGACTGGGGGGGGAAAAGGCAAAGCATTCATGCTGCAGGCAGAGCATGCCCAGCCCAACACGGGAAACAGGCTTTACATCTCGAGTTCGGACGCACTCCCGCTTCCCCATTGGTGTGTGTGTCGTTTGGCACGCGAGGGAGCAGCGGCATAACCAACAGCGACCATCTCGTCACTAGTTTACGTTTACCACAGACGTTGGCTCCATCCCAAGTGCGCCAGGCGAACTGGGATCATCGCTCAAGCCCGGCATCACCAACACCACCATCTTCCAGTCGGTTCACCCATCAAAAAAGAGACCCTGTCCTGGCTCTCATCTTGCCGGAAAAAGCCTGATTTCCCCAACCCACCCCAACCCTCCGCCGATGCCAACGACCTAGTGCCAACGACCCAAACTACAAAACCTCTTCATCTCGCCTGGCCACCGCATTTCTTGGATTGTTCTCTTTTCTCCCAAGAACCCTTGAAAAGCAGACTTGCCTCTCAGTCCAAGTGCAACGGGACTGTACCATCCCTCGGGACCAACAATAGCCGTTGCAGAAGCAGCACGGCAGCGTCAGGGAGAGCGTCAACAAAAGACGCAAGACAATCAATCCTCGGGTCCTATCAGGTCACAGGCCCGGTTTCGTGAGGTCAGCTGGCAGACTTCCTGGGTTGCTTTCTGGCTTCACTTTGTCCTCTCATAGGTCGATTGCTACCCACGCCTACCAGCCAGACACGACTGTCACTACACTAGGACCGCCCAGTAGGAGTGCAGTCGGTCATCCACTCGAGTCTGGCTTTACATCACAATCACCCGTCATCACGCTCGTCAGTCATCCAAGAGGGCCCCTCGTCACTCGCGCCATCTCCCAAACACCCCTCGCTCCTCAGCTCAATCACGGCCAGACATACAGCACCGCAAATAAACCAGACGCATACGCAGCCATTGTTGCAGTGTCACAACCGAGTCTCAGAAACCCTGGGAAAAGCCACTAGCACGCCACGCACCGCCCACCGCGCCACCGCTACGAATTCCATTATCCAATCCAAACTTCCAAGCAATCCACCGGGTCCAGGGCGGGTCAACGGCCTTCACCGACACCACCGGCGCTATTGGCCTGGGGTTTGCACCCATAGATAGCCACACCCATACGTTAAGGAGGGGGAGCCATTCCGCTACCCTGCTGCGGCAGCGCACATTATTCCCGCTTTCCCCTCTTTCTTCTCTGCCTTTCTCTCTCTCCCTCCGTTCCTCGTCTCCATAGAGGTGTCGTCATCGCTCTGAAATCCGGCATCTCGCAATACGAGCAACTTCTCCCACATTCACTACCACGAACTTCTGCCATCACCCGACTATTTCACAACACGCCCCGGGAACAGCCGTACCTTCTGTGATCTCCCGGAACACCGTTACACGGCTACTACGAATTTGTTTTTCTGAGCTACTTTCTGTGATACCCGAAATCGACTTTATTTCACTTCCACATACACATACGTTTCTGATACGCCCACAATGGCCGGCCGCGCTGAACGCTGGGACCGAGACCGCTTCGCCTACGAGCGGGACCGCGACCGCGGCTACCCTGACGAGCGCGTGCCTCGCTACCCTGAAGAGCGAAGCCGCTATGAGGAGCGTGACGATTATCACCCCCCGCCCCGCCGTGGTAGAGACCACTCGGACGAGCGCTTCGACCGAGGCCCCTATGACCGCGGACGCCGCGGCGGCTTCGATGACGACCTGGTGAGAGATCGCCGCTACGTCGAGGAGGATCGCTACGCTCCTCGTCGAGGAGAGCCGCTCGACCGCGAGTTTGACCGTCGCTTGCACTTGGAGAAGGAGCCTCTGCCCCAGCGCGAATTCCAGGACCCTTATCCGGCCCGCCGCCCGACCATGGTCCGCCGCCAGTCGTCCCTCGACACGTTTGATCGCCGTCCGCTCCGCTTCTACGAGCGTGAAGAGTACCCTCCGCCAGCACGCCGGGAGGACGTCCGCCCTCGCGATCCTCGCGACGACTACCGAGCACCCCCATACGTTCCGATCCCTCTTCCCCGCACCCGCCAGCTGGGCCCTGCGCCGTCTCAGCGCTATGACGAGATCCAGATTGCCGAGCCGGGCTACTACGGCGACGAGGAGTTCCGCGGCATGCCTGAGCGAGTCAAGGAGCGCGAGGTCGTCACGTCGCGCCGCCGCAGGGACCGCAGCCGCGAGTCCAGAGTGTCGAGGTCGACTAAAAAGAGCTCCCACCGGAGTAGCTCGAGGTCGAGCAGCACCTCCAGCAGGACAACGACCAGCAGCAGCAGCAAAAGCACTACCACCATCCGCAGCACGTACCCCAAGAAGGGAAAGACCCGTATCCCAGCGCGTCTGGTCTCCAAGCGAGCCATCATCGACTTGGGATATCCCTACATTGAAGAGGTACGAGCCCCGTTCCTTCATTGTCACCAAACGTGTACTAACATGATGCAGGGCAACACCATCATCATTTTGAAGGCCCTTGGCCAGGACAACATTGACGAACTGCTGAAGCTCAGCGAAGAATACAAGCAAAGTGAGTCTTGTTTTGTCTGACGATTGCCTGCCCCATGCTGACCCTGATCAGGTGAGCTCGAGGTTGCCGCCGCTCGCTCATCGGCCGCTCATCTGGTTGAAGAACGCCATGAGGAGATCTACACCATTCCTCCGCCAGCGGCACTCCCGCCTCCTCCAGCCCCCGCTTCGGTAGCGCCGCCTCCTCCAGCCCCCGCTTCGGTGGCGCCGCCTCCTGCGCCACCAACCGTTGTCGAAGTCCCAGTCACTACCACTACCACTACCACTACTGTTGTCCAAGAAGCGCCGCCCCCGCCCCCGCCCCCGGCTCCAGTGGAGGTTGTCAACAAGACAACCATCATCCGTGATGTCTCTCCCGCCCGCAGCAGCACGTCTTACACGACGTCCACGGCGCCGACAATCTACGAGCGCCGTGAGTACAGCGAGGAGGTGCCGATCGGACCCATGGCCGTCGCCGAGCGCCGCCGCAGCCGCTCCCGCTCGCGGTCGCGCAAGGACATCAGAGCCGAAATCAAGGCGCTGGAGGCCCAGCTTCATGAGCGCCGCCGCCACGGAAACCGCGAGCTTGTCCGTGCGGAGCAAATGCCCGATGGCGCCGTCGTCCTGTTCGAGGAGAGGGTCGAGAAGATCGAAGAGCCGCGGCGCGGGGTGCGGATCGAGAAGGACAAGAAAGGTAGGATGTCCATCAGCGTACCAAAGTACCGCTAAGGTGCGCTCCGTCGTCGTCCCGCCATGCAGCAACGCAGACTAACAATGGTAACGCCAGGTCCTCCTCCCAAGCTTATGCGCGCCATGCTGGCTACACTCACGTAAGGGTGGGTAATGCCTCTATCAAGCGCATCACTTGTCAACCGGTACGACTTGGTTGAATGTACAGAAGACGATCTGCAGACCTCATTTATGGAAGGAGACGGAACGGATTGCATTGGCCCGGGGTTTTTTTTTTTCGGGGAGGGGGGGGGGGGGGGGACTTGGGACGGCGAAATGATTATTACTTTATTCCCCAATAGAAAAAAAAAGGATACTGTCGATGCTGGCAATCTGGAGGGAGATATTGACAGATATGAGGCAATCCGGTCACGACAGATGGCGGTTCGACAGGTTCACCTGTGTAACCACAGGGGAACAACCCAAGTCTCAATGCGGTCTCCATCTTCTTTTGGAATTGGGAAGAAATGTCCGGTATTGTTATTATAGAGGGCGCCATTTTACGAAGTAATGAACCTATATGACCATAACCTGAACGAAGCTTGTCTGTGGGGGTGGCGTGGGTGCTGCGTGTTCGTATCCTCCAGGAAGTTGGATTCTCCCCAAGTGCGTCATATCTCAATAACACCCCTCCCTCTATGTCGACATAGCAAGGATCACACCCGCCTGGCGGAGGTCGGGGTCTTGGGCCAACATGCTCACCTCGGTGTTGTGACCGAGATCACTCGACTCTCGTCCCGGCATCATCCATGCCCCCAGTAGCAGAAGGGAAACAATCCCCCCCCCCCTCCCTCGCTCCCCTTCCCTCCCACCCCGAGAAAGCCAGAAGAGGCTTCATGTCTTGGTGGTGCGAAGCTCGGACAGTAGTCAAGGTTCAGTCTCCCAGCACCGCCATGTGAACAGTATGTCGGAGGTTGGATTTGGGTGCACCAATCGTGGGTAGCATAGAGCCTCGTCCGTCTTTGCTCAGGCTTAGCTGGAGGGAGGGAGGTAGGGAGGGAGGGGTGGGGTGTGGGGTGGTTCTGTATTTAATATTTAATTTTCGCCGTGTCAGGATGGCCCCCGGAGTCCCGATGCGCCGGCTTAGATTGAGTTTTCGGAGCCGTCTATCCGTAATCACGTTGCTGCTGAGACGCCAAGATAAGCCAGCGCTGCTGCTCGCTCCGTGGAAGGGCGAACTGCATTCTTTCTCCATCGTCACATGATGGGTCTCGAGAGGATTGGGTGTTTGTTTGTTTGTTTGCATGCCCTGGGTCCCCGTCGATCCTCCTCCTCGTTCTTGTTCCAGGCGGTCGTTCGGAGCCCTCTCCCGTCCAGGTCGGTCTTTGACGACCGGACCCGACCGTCTGGTCGTCAAAGACGTCTCCTCCGCAGACCGGCGCCATGACTGTTGGGTTTCAACCGCGGCCCTGACGAGTGACTTATTCGCTTTTGCACCTTATTTTTCTGTCTTGAGCGGTTCCGCATCCTGTTGAGTCTGGTCCGCGCCGGTGCTGCTCGCAGTAGAAGCCGCGCACGCGGAAAGGACCCGCGGGACAGCATCATCATGGGCTTTCAACGGGCACAGAGAGTAAGGGGAACAGGAGACGAAGGCTTTGACATAGCCAGCCCACATGGAAATAAAGCGAGCGAACGCCTGGGTCGTGCGTGCGTGCGGGTGTGTTTACATAGTAGATTGTGTCCTGGAAGAGGGGTGGGGGGGTAAGTTTGAGGCGATTCAAGGGACGGAGCGACATCACGGACATGACGCAGGGTAGTACTACGGGTAACTACTATGAAGCGTGTGATATGTACATCAACCTTGCGTCCCCCCTCCACCTTGCCATAAAGCCTTGAGAGGTTGACAGGGTTAAAGAGTCGGGCTTTTCCAAGTCAAGGCGTCGTCGCCGCCGTCGCCGCCGCCGCCGAGCCAATATCTGCGGCCTCCACGCGGCTGTCTTGGTTTATGGAACCGTTATCAACTCAGGGGGAGGCGTTTCCTCAACTCGTAAGGACACACAGTAAGAACCCAGGCCAGTCGAGTGGAGGATTGCCCCCCCCCCCCCCCCCCCCCCCATTCAGACTCCAAAGGACGCTAATAAGGAATACAAGCTTGAGGGATCCCATGAAACGATCTCATGCTTCCTGTTGCTGAGACCGAACCCCGCGTGTACGCCCACCCGGTGTCCATTAATGGAACCCTGACGAGTCATCTGAGCGCCGGCCGTCTTATCGCTGCTACGACGACGTACGTGCTATGTAGCATTTCACATTCCAAGCATCGCTGCCGAAACACGATAACGATGCGGGCACGAACGTCGCGTGGCCCACGTCTTGGCTGCCAAGGCGCGACCGAATACGCTTATCCTCTGGGAAAAACACCGTCGCAGCGGGCTCCAGTCTGCCTTGTCCAACGTAACATTGAGATCCCTTTGCGCGTGGTCAAAACGGCGATAAGGATGTGGGAACCAACCGATTCGGGAATGTCTGTTGTATTCCATTACGTGGCGACGGGGTAAAAAAAATATACAAACAAGAGGCCCATCATACGGAGTATCATACTACTAGTATTATCTCGCTTTGCCGAAGACCTCATCGCCCACCAAGCGTCGTCATATCGGTACCGAGGGGTTGATGCAGCTGAAGAAGGGTTCGTCTTCGGGCATTTCATGCGATCCACGGCCATGCGTCTTGCTGTCACCCAGTGTGGCCATTGGCGACGGGGACGCAACCTTCCTCTCGTTCTCTCGCTGGATGCATCATCTTTTGATCCTCTCATACCCGCGCCAGCGTTGGGGGGGTTGATGGGACCAGTGCCTTCGGATCGCTGCCCTATCTACCCTTGGCCCGTCACTGTTTTCGAACGACCCGGCGCAAAACATAATCATCATCATCATCATCATCCATGCACACAAAGACGCAAAGTTGTGCTGGCCCTGGGCTGGCTGGTCCGCGAGTCATATTCGTCAGCCCTGGTCTTCAGGGTAGCATGCAGCATCGTGGCTCTGAGCGCGAGCATCCACAGCTGATGCGAGGGACGGAAATGCGCCCACTCCGTCTGTCCCAAAGCGATCGAGCTGTCGGGACTGCCGTGCTGGTTGTGTGGTTCGCGTACGAGTAATTGCGCCCCGAATTGGCAAAACGCATATGCCCGGAGATATATCGTCTAGTATGTATACTACAGAGCGCCGCTGCGAATCTTTCCCAAATGCCGGTCCCCCCCCCGTCAAATATATACCCGGGAGGAGGACGAAAGTGAGAAACCAACGGACAACCGACGAACCAACGATCGAGTAACACGCGCGCGCGCGCGAAAGAGAGAGAGAGAGAGAGAGAGACTTGTTGAAGGCCAGGAAAGATCAGCAGCCCGCTCGCCCAGGATGGCCGCAGCCCGGCTCACCTTCGCCTTGCTCGCCTGCCTCCTCGGCCTGGGGGCCGTCGTCCACGCGGCGGACCTGTTGCCGTCACAGCTGCCGAGCTGCGCCGTGAGTGAATACCCAGGGGGAAAAGAGAGAGAGAGAGGGGGGGGGAACTGGGGGGTTTCGACACGGGACAAACCGGCTCACGCGCGCGTTCATTAGTTGACCTGTATTCTCACGGAATCCAGCCACACAAGCTGCCCCCTCACGAACCAAACATGCCTGTGCGCCGATACGAATTTCTCGAACATTGTCGAGACATGCGTGGCGGCGAGCTGCACAGTCAAGGAGGCGCTAGGTGAGTGCTGCTGGCGGGCGGGGAGGCCGGACCGCATCAGGGCCAGGAAGGGGTCCGAAGGGTGCGGATTTGACATTGATTGACCGTTCGGGCTGCAGTGACCAAGAACGAGACGCTCGCGGCCTGCGGAGTGCCCGTGGTCCAGCACGACCAGGTCTTTCAGTATCTGCGCGGCATCCTCTTCGCGCTGCCGACCTTCTTCGTTGTCGTGAGGCTCATCAACAAATGGATGAAGCTTTCTCCATGGGGCCACGACGATACGACTATCATCATCGCCTATGTACGGCTTTACCTCTCTCTTCTTTTATATATATATATATATATATTATATATTATTCTGCCCGGACATTTGTTAACAGTATCAAAGGTTATCCTCGCAGCGTTCATGCCGGCGAACTATCTCTGTGAGTTGCGCTACTTACCCTCTCAGCTGGGAGACTGATACTCCCACCCCTTGCGGTGCTAATGACGGTCTCTCATAGTGGCCAAATCTGGAGGTGCCGGTGACATCTGGAACCTTACGCCGGCCCAGATAACCGACACGCTGCTTATAGTGTACATCTTCGGCATCTGCTACATCACCTGTCTCGCGTTCATCAAGGCGTCCATCCTCTTTCTATTCCTCCGCATCTTCCCCGAGGGAAAGTTCCGGATGGCCCTGTGGTACACGCAGGTCTTCAACCTACTGTCGTTGATCGCCTTTCTCGCCGCGTCAGTCGCGTCCTGCCAGCCCATCGAGTACTTCTGGGTCGGGTGGTCAAAGGAGACGGAGGGCAAGTGCTTCGACGTGAACGCGTTTGCCATCGCGCACGGGGCCGTGAACGTGGCGTTGGACGTGTGGATGCTTGCGCTGCCGGTGTGGCAGATCTACCAGCTAAAGATGGACCCGAAGCAGAAGCTCGGCGTGATGCTCATGCTCGGCGTCGGGATCTTGTGAGTCGGGCTGCCCCTATAAAGAAGGAGAAAGAAGCTCGAGGGGCGGGGGGAAGGGTCCCCGTTACTGACTATGAGAAAGCCTCTTGGCAGTCAGCGCCTATCGTATGCAGGCGCTTGTAACGTTTGCGGTGTCGTTCAACGCCACAGGTGAGAGCTTTCCCCTTATTGAATCCCCTCTTTTGCCCTTACAAACAGGCGTGTGTGTGTGCCGCCTGCCCATCGAGCGGCCAGCCTCCCGACTAACCTTCGCGCTTCCAGCCAACGCGTACCTGACCTCCATCTGGTCTCATATCGAGCTCTGCGTGGGCATCTTCGTGGCCTGCCTACCGAGCACGCGCCAGCTCTGGAGCGTGGCGTTCCCCAAGATCGTCAAGGTGACGCACGCCTCGCTGACCCGATCGGCCAAAGGCTCCCTTGCCGCGAGCCAGGTCTTGCGCTCGACGCCGGGTGGCGCAGGCGCAGGCGGAGGCGGCGGCGGCGGCGGCGGCGGCGACGACAAGCCCCCGCGCTTCATATCGGATGAGCAGTCGTCGGTTTCGGCCCTGATGTACGACGGCAGCGACAACAACGACATCGGCCTCAGCAACCTCGGCTACTCGGCGTCGGTGCGGGCGAACAAGGACAACACGGTCGTGATCGGGGCGTGGCCCAGGGCGAAGAGCTCGGGCGGGAGCGGTTGGAAACGCGCCTCTGGACGGAGTGGACCGACGGGGCTGGGAGACGTGAACGTGAACCATTACCACTCGGAAAAGAGGGACTCTCGTCAGCAGATGTGACGAGGCATGATATCGTCTTGGGGGACAGCGAAGGGCGAGCGGGGCCACGATGTACCGGGTCATCACACTGCCTCCGGCGCGCCGCTGGGGAGTCCGTTGGCGCAGCTCATCGGACTGGGCGGTACGGTATTATTCGCTAGCCGCGGATGTATCTGCCGGCGCCGACATTGTACATCACGCAGGTCGGTCGTGGTGAGTAGAGGGCTTGGGAGCTTCGCCCTAAGCTCTCCGCTGGCCTCACGCTGTTTAGTCCTCACAATACACCTCGCCTCCGTCTGCGTCACTCTGACTCTCTAAGTCTTCAACTATTCAAATCTTGCAGACCCTACTCGTCGACCATGTCAGTTCCAGCAGGTTTCCAGCGGGCGGCTTTAGGTTCGTGAGCAAATGGGCAGAGTAGATAGGTCAGAGTCTCCTGGCAACACCAGGAAGGCAGACTATAAGACGCATGCACATAGATGTACGGATACATTAATACAATAATTTCAAGTGAGTCGGAAGAGATCACCTACATGTATTCCCGACCCTTGACACAATCCTTGTCGAAACGGAGCTCGACTCGTGCTGTGGGATCCATCAGCGATCGGAGATCACGATGAACTGCAAAACTGTCACGAGTGGCACTCGATTAACCAGCAGCCATTCGAAGGTCGTTCAGATAAGACTGCAATATCCCTGGAGGAGATGCTTAGTCCCAATCGCCAAGCCGCTAGGTTGCTGCCGGGCACGGCCGCGGCAAGACACTGCCACTTCGAGGGTGGGAGGCATCGTGGTGAGATGCCAGTTTGGATTGATGCGATTTTCGAAAGCGGCAGACGTCTCCGACCCCGGGCACTGCTGCGTCCAGAAGCGCGCCCAAGATCCGCCGTCTAATATCCAACTCGGCTGTCTTGTCGGCGGTTCCATGCACGCATCGGATTTTCAGTCGGTAAGACACCTACGTAGGATCATTGTTTCGTACCAGCAAAGCCCACATACAAGACATTTACAAAGACAAAAGATGATGGCATATCTCGTTGGTTCATGGCTACAGTACGTCAGGTTGAAGCACATGGGATTCGTTGAGGGTGAAGATAAGAAAAAATAAGCTTCAAAACTAACCGGCGCCGCGGGATCCACCGCACCCGCCAGCACGAGACAAGGAACGGTCCACGCGCCAACGGGCGGTCAATATTTGATCACAATTGATATGGAGAGTCACGACCAACAAGCGCAGAATCTGCCCGTGTTTCTAGACTTCCACCGGAGGACCTTTCTCCCTTTTTCAAGACACGAAGACTCCGCCCATGTCCGTCCCAGGGGGGAAGGAGGGTAAATGAAGGCGACCCGCCAATGGGCTGGCGGGCAACATGGATGTGCCTACCAGCGAACCGAGTGCGAAAGCGTCTTGGATCCATGGGAATCGAACGCCCGGAAGTGGGGATCCGTGAAGGGATGCGGCGTAGCACGAAGGGGCACAGCAGGCAACCGCCGGTGTGTGTGATCACGGAAATCACTGCAGCCCAAAAGGGATTACCGCGGCGGGGCCCTTGGGAAAATATCGTCGGATCCTTCGCCGGGAGGGTGTGAGTACATATGGGAGCGCTGTCCCAAAGAAAGGCAAGCCGAAGGGAGGGGAGGGTGGCCATGCGTGATGGAGGACGACCATCGAGGCCCCTTGGACATTCACACATCTCGCACGACGACCTGCGGCGGCTCTTTATAACGGGAACAGAAAGGCGAGCCGGCTTTCGATATGTACGACACCCTTGTCACCGTATACACGGTGAGCCTCGTGCTGGTGGGACTGGCCACCGTTTCCGCCCTGGCTCTCGTCGTCCTCTTCCACTTTTTCACAATCACACTGGTGAGCGGCGATGTGAACAGTCTCCGGTTCGTGAAATACGCCAAACTCGGCTTCCGGCTGTTCTTCCTGTGAGTACTTCGTTATCCCCCCCACCCCCGGGCTCCGGCGTCAAGCCTCCCAGCGGTTTGCGGTGTACTGACGCGAAAGGTCTCCAGCGGCAATCTTCTAGTGGTAATCCGTGGGGGCATGAACGCCCGGAGCTTGAATGAACCGTACGACATCTACACGGGCCGCTACCTGGCCATCCGGACGATGGAGAGCATCGGCATACCCATCCAGCACGTCGGGGCGGCGGCCGTATTCCTCTCCCTCTTCTACCTCGCCCGGACCCTCGCCCTCTCCCGGCCCGGCGAGACGTCCAAGGGGCGCATGCAGAAGTGGGCTCACGCCGCCGCCATCTGGGTGGTCCTGGCCAGCCTCGCCGCCATGAGCCTCTCCTTCAGCGTCTGGGCTGCGCGGGTCGCGAGCGGCCCTTACGACGGCAGCTCCGACTACGACCAGGACTACGGCCTGTCCGACTTCATCCGCACCGTCGTCGGCTTCGGCTTCGAAGCAGCGCTCTACGCAACAGACATCATTTGCGCCATCTGCGTCTTGGTTTACATTGTCAAGACCCGTAAGAAGGTTCTCGGTACCCCTTTGCGCAAGGTACGTTTGTTTCCGAGATGCCTCTTTTTTCTTTTTGTTCTTACTTTTTTTTTCTCTTTCCCCCCTTCTTTCTTTCTCGGGTCCCGTCTCTTAACGACCTGTATCTAAGTTGAGAACGATCGAATTGGAGCCGTATGCTGATCCCAAGAAACCTCCAGGCCTCGGACCTCATGCTCACGGCCGGCATTCTCTGGCTGGTCCGCGTCGTGTGGCTGGTGGTGTCCATCATCTTGTCCAGCGAGGTGGTTTCCACCTTCTCTGGCGACTGGCTGGGGTACCTTGAGCTCTTCCTCGACGTCATCCTCGACTGCTATCTGTGGCTTGTTGTCCTTGTGCTCCTGTTTGTGTTGGCAACGTCGGAAAAATATGCCCTGGCGCAGCCTGAGGAGCCACAGGAGCAGGAGCAGGAGCAACGTACCAATAACACTGAGCAGGTTGTCTAGAGAGGCTTGTTGTGAGAGGGTGGCTCGATGCTCGTCCGAAAGCACACGAGAGGCTGCGAAGATAAACGGCGATAGAGGTGTGCCGGGGACGGACTTGATTCTTTTCCCACTTTGGAGTACGCGGGGGGGGGGGGGGGGGGCAGGCTTTTAGCCATGATTACGACGACTACGGCCACGGCTACGGATGCGGCAACGAGTCTTGACACGGAGTAACTCTTTTCTAGTTTAAATAATAGTAACTCATTTCTAATTTAAATAATACCAAGCTTGATGGTGCCATTTGTATGCGGCCATCAGGACATGTCTCCCTCCGGTTCTATACTCTTGGTCCTGGCTTCTTACAACTGTCTCACTCGTCCCACGATGGAGCATTTCGGCGTGCTTTTCTACTTTTCTTCCTCCGCAACGTACTCGTCCGGCGCGACAAAGTCCTCCGTTTCCCACGTCTTTGCAATGTACCTTGACAAAGTTAGCGAGATTACGGCGACCGGGGCCTGGCCGGGAGAGATCGGGACTCACTTGGTGTGGCTGCCTCGCGCGGCGAGCTCTCCCTTCTTATTGAAGAAGGTGACTGTCGTGTACGCCAGGGTCCTCCCCACTGCGGGCACGGTCTGTCAGAAAGCTATATCCCACAACGCCGCCTGGGACGAAGCTTACTCTTGTCACAGATGGCTGTGCCCGTCATGATGTCGCCCGGTTTCCCTCCCGGGTTCAGGTACGTGACTGGCTTGGTCAGCAGGCCGTCGACGAGCGGTAGTCAAGTCCATCCAATTTTTTGTTTACTGCCGCATACCGTTAATGTCAGTTGACACGCCGGTCATGAAGCGGCCCTTGGAGGCCACGGCGAGCGAGCCGCCAAGGTCGACGAGGCTGGCAAGGGTGCCGCCATGAATTGTAGAGAGACGGTTCTTGATCAAGTGATTCAAGTCAGCCAGGCTTGTTTTTTCAACTAGCAGCGAAGGGGAAGGCGAGACACACCGTGTGCTCTTTCTGGATGGCCAGCTCAAAGTCGACCTTGCCCACCGAAGCGCCGGTCACCCGGAACTAGAAGCTGGTGAGTTAGGGTTTCCAGTAATGGGCCAGGCATCGTCTCACGTTATTGCCGAGCAATCTGACATGGGTCAGTGTTTGAATTTTGAGATGAAAGTCTCGCAGGCACATTGAGCTGGAATTGATGTCATAAGTCCCGGTGCATGCTCACTCACCTCGGCTCTAGGCCAGAGTCCTTTGCGAACGAATTGAGAACCTGCCAGGGGTTCGGTTTAGATACCAATCCACCTGGCGACATCTATGTGGGAACTCACTGAGCGCACGAAGCGCAAGGGCGGCAACTTGGGAGGCATCTTGGGTTCTTGGCTGAACAGAGGAGGGACCGTGAGGATCAGGCACAAGATGAAGGTGAGTTGTGAATGAGAATGAGAATGAGAATGAGCGATGAGTGATGAGAGAGAACTCGGGCGAGCTTCGGCAACTGGAGGAAGGGGAGGATGACGTTTGGGAAGGAGCAGTACGTACCTTGACTGATAAGGATGAAGCACGATAAGAGCCGAGGCGGGTACGTACCCATACCCCTGCCTGAGGCGGAAACTTCCGCCGACCCCTGCAGCCTTCAGTCAATCGCTGAACGATGACCGCTATCGCCGTCCGTCGCAAATCATCGTGACCTGCTGGCCTTCCTCGACCGACACGTCCGACCCCACGAAACGGTCTCCACGATCCCCTCTCCTCCGGGACTCGAAGCCGCCGACCACGAACCTGCGCGGCCCTCTCGCCCACGAAACATGAGATAAACGCCCATCACCTGCCGAAAAGAAAGACCCCCCCCCCCCTTCCAGCGCGCAAAACCGCCCATCATGTCGGTCAGCTCGGGTCAATCGCTCCAGCTGGCCGACTACCTGGAGAAGCTGCCGGGCACGACCTTTAGGAAGCTCTACTTGCAGCCCTCGACGGCCTTTGCCATCTTCCGAAGAATGATTCCCCCGTTGGGTGAGCAGCAGCCCGTCCCCCCCGACCGACCCGCGCGCGTCGTGCGTTGGGGGTCGGGTCATTGTCGGAACGCAGGTTTACTGATCCCGGAGCCCAACCAGCAAAGACTATAGTCATGGCCATTCTCTATATGCCCAAGCCCATGTTGCTGGAGGACCTGGATGTCTGGGTCAAACCAGAATCGCGAAGGTGCGCGCTTGAAGGAGCCCCTCTCTCCCTCCCCCCCTCGGTCCCAACCACACACACAGACACACACACACACACACACACACACGGCTAACCCAATCCCCTCGACACCGTTCTGCAGGCAAAAGGACCAGGCCATCTCGACCCTCCGTAGCCTCCACATCCTCCAGATCACCGTGCCCTCCAAGGAACGCCCCCAGGAGATGCAGCTCACCACAAACTTCAAGAACTCGCTGCGTCTCGCCCTCGAGGGCGGCGGCACCCACAACTCGTTCGGCGTGCCCTCGTCCCTCCCCGTCCCGCCCGAGATCACCGTGCCCTTCCTCGACCGCTACGCCCGCCGGAAGTGGGAGGACATCCTGCACTACATCGTCAACACGGTGAACCCCGGCGGCGCCGAGCTCGGCGGGCCTAAGTCGTCCGTTAAGAACCTGCTCGTCGCCGGCCAGCTCGTCCGCCGCCAGGGCTCCGCCGTCGGCATCACCCAGGCCGGCTTCACCTTCCTCCTGCAGGAGGCCAACGCACAGGTCTGGACCCTGCTGCTGCTGTGGCTCGAGGCCACCGACCACGCCGAGGACGCCGCCGGCATGGAGAGCACCGACATGCTCAGCTTCCTCTTCCTCCTCGCCAGCCTCGAGCTCGGCCGCCCCTACGACACGAACGCCCTGACCGAGGCCCGCCGTAACATGCTGCCCAGCCTCCTCGACTTCGGCCTCATCTACATCCCCTCCCACAAGCCCCAGCAGTACTTCCCCACCCGCCTCGCCACCACCCTCACCAGCAGCTCCAGCGCCCTCCGCAGCGCCGGCGCCGGCTTCTCCGCCGCCCTCGCCGCCGCCACCGCCCCGCGGCCCTCCAACGGCCTCACCCCGAGCGGCGGTGGTGCCGGCGGCGGCGGCGAGGACGGCAAGGGCGGCGGCGGCGCCACCACCGGCAGCATCATCGTCGAGACCAACTACCGCGTCTACGCCTACGGCCAGACCCCGCTGCAGATCGCCGTGCTCTCCCTCTTCTGCAAGCTCAAGCTCCGCTTCGCCGACATGGTCTCGGGCCGCCTCACCCGCAACTCGATCCGCAACGCCGTCGAGCGCGGCATCACGGCCGACCAGATCATCTCGTACCTCGCCGCCCACGCCCACGAGCAGATGCACCGCATGGCCGCCGCCCGCAGCCGGCCCGTCCTCCCGCCGACCGTCATCGACCAGATCCGCCTGTGGCAGCTCGAGACGGAGCGCATGACGACGACGAGCGGCTTCCTGTTCCGCGATTTCGACAGCCCCCGCGAGTACGAGGACATTGCAGGCTACGCCGCCGAGATCGGGGTCCTCGTGTGGCGCAACGACAAGCTCGGCATGTTCTTCGCGAGCAAGCACGAGCAGATTAGGGACTATCTCAAGCTCAGGAAGAAGGCCGAGGATTAGACAGACCCATCAGCGCGATGGTGCGTGCTTGTACGTAACTAGGATGAGAGAGTCGGAGAGACACAGAGAGGGACAGAGAGAGAGAGAGAGAGAGAGGAGCATAGACAGTGGCAGGGCACCACGGCATGACACACTGGGTCACTGAAATGCATTAACAGGCGTTTGGGGATGGTCACGGAGACGGTCGGGCTCCAGTGTACAAGGTAAAAAAACGGGTATTCGGTCCAAAGCTTTCATCTCTCGTAACCGCCATCTAAACATACTGCAAGGGTGTCTGCCTGACGTATCCCTTGTGCCAGCTTCGTACACAAACAACGACTCTCCCTGCCTTTCCGAGGGTAACAATTGGGCTAGTAGTGCAGATTCCGTATCCCCTCCCCCAAGTCCGATTCCATGATGTAATAAAAAAAAACGCCGATAACCATGATGCTTCTTTTTTTATCGAGTTTCCCTGCCCCCCCCCCTCACTTTTGATATCAATAGTGTCAAAACGCACTTAAAAGCTGCTTGCCCTTTGTCGTCTCCTTGTCCGACCGAGAGCCACCCATACCCTGTTTGCTGCTTCCACTAAAGAGACGTGCCACGAATCCCCTTTCCGCGCCTGTGCTTTTCGGTAAGAGAGCATCGCGTCTATTCTTGCGCGCGTACGCCTCTTGCCAGGCGTGCAGACTCTTCTGAGCTTCGGGGGTACCACATAGAGCGTCAAGGTGTAAGAAGATGCGCAGGCAACGGTTGTCTTCGTCCGACAGAAGGCCAGCTCCCCGAATGGCAGCGGTGCCATAATGATCGAGCGCAGTGGTCGTGCTCAACGGGAGATTTCCGCGGTCCTTGTAGGCTTCTCGCTGGTGAGCTAGAAGAGTGGCTTTTGTTGCGTGCGCGGTAATCAGAGTCGCCAGGGTCTTTTCCTGCAGGCATTCGCCTTGAAAACGATCTTGCAAGGATAAAAAACGACCCGCCCAGTATGCTGATGGCTGAGCGGTGGTAATCATGAGCGGATTGTCGTTGGTAGTCGACGGGGTTGGTGTGACGGTTCTGGTCGGGGCATTAGACCCAAAGGTTGAAGAGGTGCTGGTTTTGCGAGACGGCACCGTCTGCTGAGAAACCTTGCGCTCGCTCCCGGTGAAGCTTGTCAGCGATGACTTGGAAAGCGAGGCCGTGAGGCTGGACAGGACGGTCAGAGTGCGAGACTTGGGGAGCCGTTTCTTGTCGGCAGCTCCTCGGCCGAAAGGCAGCGGTTGAGTTTGGTCGGTTTGGGGGACGGGCTGGGGGTCTTGTTTCCTAGAGCTTTCCAAGATGGGACTGCCACTGCCGGCGGAGCGTAGGGCACCGTCTCCCATGTCTCTCCCGTGGTTGGATTTGTGTATTCTTTGGTTCTGATCTTTCGAGGGCGCTGCGAGTTCGGTGGTGGCGACGGTGTTCGAGCAGGCGACAGTTGGATTACTGGAGAGAGGGCCTCCTCCGGAGAAGCTGGCGGAGAGACGACGAACCCCGTAGATCGATGACGATATCCCTGAGGCAGATGGCGGGATGGTTTGGCTACCTTGTTTTCTGTGCGAGTCTCGCTGGTCAAGGGAGGCCTCATCTGGAGATGAAGAGCGCGTGATGACGGTGTTGGGGTGGGGAATTTCTCCCAGTGCTTGACGATCTTTGACAGCAGCGCGTCTTTGGCGATCGAGATGAAGTTGGCGGCTTGGGTCACTCTGCACGACTGGTTGCGGATTTTGAGGTGGACCGGCTTCTGAGCATCGTGTGAGCTCCGATTCGTCTCGCATGTGGGCTCCGTCTGCTTGGGAAACACCAAGGTTACCGCCTCCTTGATCAGCATCAGAAGAACGACTGTAATGTTTCTGATGAACCTCTGGACGCGGCTGGGTCGACTGCAGGTCCGATGGGCGTGTTTTCTTGGCGTCGATGCTCGGGATGACGGTGTTTTCTTTGGCACGCTCGATATCCCATCCGCCAATATGACGGACGGGTCCGACGGGCCCAGAGATGGTTGGTCGAGAGGCGTCGGGTCCAGAAACTCGTGGGCGGCGGCTTCGGAGGGGAAGGAACGAAGACGCAGATAAGCGGTCTCGCATTTTTCCAAGAAGATGATGACGACAGCACAAGGGATCATTAAGACGAGGAAAGTAGTGAATGAAAGGGTCCAGAAAATGATGCCGAGCGTATTCAGCCACAGGTCGAAGGTGTTGATGGAGGAGGTCAAGACGATGCCCGCCGACTGAATGGTGGAGTGGAGAGCGAGCTTGGCTGCAAGGACAAGAGTGCGGAACCAAAGCGGGACCAGGTCCAGGCTGGCGCGGAGGATTTTGACACAATGAAAAAGAATTGTGACGATGCAACGGGTGGTGTGGACGAGGAGGACCAAGCCAAGCAAGGAGCCAGAACCGGGCTCTGCGGAGGACATGGCTGGGAAGACAAAGACGACGGGGCAAAGGGAAGCAGAAGGGGGTGGTGAATTGCACGCTCTTGTATAGATTCGGGATGAAAAAAAAGTGCGTTTGATTGTCAGAGCATGCAGCCCAGGGCGGACAAGTGGGAGGGAGCGTCGATTTGCAGCCGATACGCGTCTGAGTTGGAGGTGGTTCAGATGAAAAGAGGTTTGAAGAGAGGTGCTCAGATGTTGTGCGGGTGGGATGTTTGGAGGATGCGTTGCACGGCCTGTTGGAGAAAATGTCTCTGGTCAAGGCTGAAAATGCATCCAGTTCCTGCCGAGTCTGGTATCTGTTATAAGGATCGGACGGAAGGTTCATAATGACAAGACTTCCTGGTAGGTGATATTTGTAGCCGTATTCTGCAAGAACGCTCCTCCATCACGATAGCTTCATCGATGATGATGACGCAGGACGAGACACAGGTCCACCCCCATCAGGTACGTACCCACGGTGCCCTGGATGTCACGTCCGGTTCATCATGGAATGGAAGGATGCTCTTTCTTCGAGTCTGCAAATGCCCCTCCCTCTTGTATCTCTTGACTCATTATCTACGTCGTATCATGATGCAGGAACAGGAACCGATCCTCCCTCGAGTACATAGTCAGCTACCTAGATAACCAGGTAGGTAAATAGGTAGGCAGGCAGCTAACTACCAGCTTTCGATGCACAGGCACAGTGTGCTTACCCCGACTGCATGATGCATCTTGCAGCTCCTCATCTCTCCCAACCCTCGATCTTGAACTTGAATACCTCGTCGCCCTGGCCCCGCTCAATCGGGTTTCCATTTCCATCCCAAAGGGCCCTCTCGCGATACGTAACGTTGCCGTCCCAGTCTACAAGTATCAAAGTCTGTCTCTGGGTCCCGTATAAGCCTTGCTCGAATCCCAGGCCAGCCTGCGCCGGTGGATCGGGCCGCTCGCCCAGCTGCAGGCTTTCGGCCGCCTTTTGATCGTCGGTAGCCCACTGGCCCGGTCCTCTCGAGACGGCCTCCTGCATGGCTTTGCGGTGTTCATCGTCCCCCAGGGCAGGGATGAAGATGGACTGCTTCAACTCCTTGATGTAATCCGCCAGGCTCATACCCGGGTGCCTGGGCAAAGTGTCGGTATCGAGCACTTGGAAGAGTCGTTTGGCCAGAGCATCCTCGTCCAGATTCCGGGCGACGGCATCCTGGATGGCTTCCTTCATGAGGCGCTTTCCGTTCACAACCTTGGGCCACGGCTCGCGACATTCGTATACCTCGTTGCTGAGGCCATAGACCTCGTCACGCTGCTCCGCGATCCAGGGCACGTCCTTGAGCTCGCCGCACCGGTTAGAGACAACGGCGATGGCCTCGAGCACGCGTTCGGGCTTCGAGTCGCTGCCGCGTTTTTGTTTCAGCTTGCCGGCGACCATGGAGAAGCCGCCGACGCCCGTAGCACCACCACCCTTGACGAGGCGATCCACCGATTCCGCGACGGGCTCGGCGGGGTCGAACCCCAGCCAGGCCGTGACCATGCCGCCGCGGCTGCGAGCGGCGTGGACGGGATGGGCGGCATCTCCGGTGGGTTTTTCGCGGTAGTTTGTGAGAACGGCGAGCACGCCCGTCTTGGTGATGCCCAGCCACGTCCCCTTCTCCGCTCTCTGGAGGTCCCGGGCGGAGAGGACCGACGCACCGGAAGTATGGGACCACCAGTGCGGGCGGGATGTCGGGCGCAGGATGAACTCGTCTCGGTTGTCGATGACGATGAGCGCGTAATCCGGGTGGGCGGTGCTAATGAGAAGAATGCACATGGCGGGCGTTGCTATTTAAAGTCCTCTTTTGTTTCTTCTTCTTCTTCTTTTTTTAATTCTTTTTATTCTTTTGATGTCTCGGCGTCGCGGATGTCGCTTCCCTTTCGTCACGAGTCTTTTACGGCGGTCTTTGTTCGACTCTCGAGCGAGTGAGCGTGAAAACGAAGCCGGTTCCGATCCTAGCAGTCGAGTTGGATATGAATCAATCACCTGACGTGGATGTGATGTCTATGACTGTATATCCGCGGTACGTTGGAGGGTTCCAGTGTTGTGCGTTCAAATGAGTCCGTAGACAGGATCCCCTCGGCTCTTGTGGCCTTTTACGTCCTTGAACCTGAAATCAGTCCACTTTGAAAGTCAAAAGCCACAAGATCAGTTCGGCGCAGCTCAGCTCAGCTCAGCCCATGGTCAGGTAGTGTTGCTTCAGTCTCTGGGGGGGCGTCATGCATCGTCTGACGCTGAAGCTTGGCCGCGGCTGTTTCTCTCCACTCCGAGCCGGTGCCGGCCGAAGTGTGTGACAGCATAAACACTGGGCACTTGAGGGTGGGCGACTTCATCTCTGTGCTGTGCCGAGAAGTGGCTGTTGCCGGTGTGAGGCTGGTGAAAATGGGTGGCGGTGCTAATCGTCTGTTCTGATTACGGATACACAAGGTGGATTACATCAAGTCTGTGCTTTGTAGGTGACTTAGGTAATCAGGACCGGATAATCTCGGCTTGCTGCATTCGCTGTCTCCCCCGATTCCCGGACTTCCAATCCGCACTCCCAGTGGACGACAACGTGGGAATGGCTTGCCTATCGGAAATGTTTATACGACCCCACTCCCAACTGCTGCCTGCGCTTGGCAAAAGGTCCTGACATGAATGACCCTCAGCTCAGTTGGCCTCGTCATCGGCGTCGTGGTCTGGAGAGCTGCCATTGCATCAAGCCGACGCGTCCATCTTTCACGGCTGCCCCTTTACCAGTCTCGACGCCCATTCGCTCGCCCGCGGACCAACTGTTCGTAAGACAAACCCGTGTCTTAGGCCCAGGATATCCTTGGCAAGGGTTCGCACCCGCTTACTGGTTCAGGTCTAACAAGTATCAGGGCCCTCACTCCCTCGCTGGTGGGCCGCCGGATGAATACCCCAGTTCCAACGAGAGGCAACTTGCAAGGACACAAACGTTTTTGCGATTCTTCCATTTTCCATTCGACTTGCAGCAGGCTAATCCCGCACCCCGGGTCACTGTCATACAATGTCCCGCCTACGCTCTTGGCCATGGCGTCTCTTCGGATATGTCCGATACAATTCGATTCGCTAAAGTTCAACGCGTTTCCCGCCCACTAAACGCCAACGACCTTCCGCTTTTGACCACGCGCATCAGCCAATCCTGCTCACATCGACCAACACCTGCCGGCTGACACCCGCCGGAGCTTCATTAAGCCGTGTTCTTTACTTGGTCCCAACAGCACGGTCCGACATAAGCTTCTTTCTGCTTGATGCCAGCGAGATAAGGTAGGCAGGCTTACGTCCGCGTATATGACTCTGCCCCGCGACACTGGTACTTTTCAGACATGCTTCGTCACTGGCCTCCGAGGCCGCTTCTCCAGGCTCGCTTGCCAATAAACAAGCATCCCCAACCCTGGCCGGATTGCGTATGGGCTTTCCTGTTGAGGCAATCAATTGCCAGCAACGAGCTTCAACTCCGTCAATGTTCGTTCCACGTGATGTCAGCAAGACACACAAACAATACACATATTAAGCTTGGTTTAACAAGCCCAGTCTGTTCGCTTTCTCACACAACATTCCTTTGTCGCGCTACTCTAGGTCAACCGACACGAGCCTATCGCCAAGCTTGTGGCACTTGAATCCACACAACGTCAATTCCTAGCTCCGGACCCGTGAACCGTGTACTGAAAAGCGAGTTTTGCACTGTTGACCGTGGCCAAGACGGGCTCGGATCAGGATCATGGGCTCAATATGTCTAAACGACGACTCGCTCGGCCCCGCCGTCCTCGGATGTCGTGGCGACTTTGACTTTACTCTCCGATTCGAGAGCATCTTCCTGTCCATTATTCCGGCTGCCGTCTTTGCCGCTCTCTCACTTCCCCGCGTTGCCTACCTCTCTCGGAAGCCTCGTATCGTGAGCGCTAAAAGCATAGAGACATTGAAATTGGTTTGTGGACCATGGCAGCATCACGAGCATTCTTCTTGATCAGTACTAACATCTGGTTTATCAAGGCCATCATCACAATATTCGCCACACTTCAGTTCGCACTACTCATTATTCGGACCACCTCTGATGGCTCGCGCATCGATGGGTTAGCTGCGGCAGCATCAGCCCTGGGTCTCCTTGCTTCCCTCTGCATGATCGGCTTGTCGTATGTCGAGCACTCAAGAGCCCTCAGACCTTCGATACTATTAACGGGGTATATCTTCCTCCAGATCCTGTTCGATCTTGCCCAGACGCGGACATCTTGGTTGGTGGCCGGAACGTCGGCTCCGACGCAACTATTCGCCAGGCTATTTACTGCCTCACTGGCCATCAAGATCATCATACTCTTCGTCGAGGCTCAGAGAAAGACGAGGTGGATTCGCTGGACCGCAGAAGAGCACAGCCCCGAGGAGACGAGCGGGCTCTTTAGCTTGGGCGTCTACTTCTGGCTTAACCGCCTCTTTCTCCATGGCTATCGCCACGTTCTCACGGTCAAGGACTTGTACGCCCTCGATCAAGGCATGATAGCAGAGAAGATGCAAGCCGCGCTGGCTCGGGAACTCGATAAGGGAACGTATCGCGGCAAAAAGCATGGACTCGCCCGAGCCCTGGCCAAGTCGCTCGCGGTTCCACTGCTGCTACCAGTGGTGCCTAGACTCGCGCTCATCGGGTTCAACTACAGTCAGCCCTTTTTCATCCAGACTCTTCTCCAGTATCTTCAAGAATCGGACGCACCGAAAAATAAGGGCTACGGGCTAATAGGTGCCGCCTTCCTGGTATACACGGGCATCGCCGTCTCCACCGCCCTATACTACTACTTCCATCAGCGAGTCCTTTACATGGCTCGGGGTTGCTTGGCGGCAGCCGTCTACAAGAAGACCACGGAAGCCTCACTCGCGAATAACAATGGCGATTCTGAGTCTGCCACGCTCATGAGCACCGACGTGGAAAGAATCATTCGTGGCTTTTACCCCCTGCACGAATGTTGGGCCACCTTCATTGAAATCGCCCTTGGCTGTTGGCTGCTACAGCGCCAGCTTGGTGCAGCATTTATCGCGCCCATTGTTGTGATCCTAGTATGTACAGGCATCACGGCGGCGGCCGCAAAGCTCACGGGCGAGCGGCAATCTCGCTGGATGGCCCAGATACAGAAGCGTGTTGGGCTTACTGCAAATGTCATCTCCAACATGAAGTACCTACGTATTTCTGGCATCACGGGCCCTGTTGGGGAATTCGTGCAACAAATGAGGGTCGAAGAGATGCAGATTGGCAACGGGTTCAGGTGGTTGCTGATCGTCTCAGCACTCGGTGCACTATCGCCAGCAATGATCTCCCCTGCCGTGACCTTTGCCTTCGCGCAGTCCCGTCTGAATGTCACGACCATCTTCACGTCATTTTCATTCTTGGTTCTTCTCAACGCCCCATTGGCCATGCTCTTCCAATCCATCCCGGGTCTGATTTCCGGTTTCACCTGTGTTGGACGCATCCAGAAGTTCCTTGAGGCGGATCCACGCGTCGACTTCCGGCAACCCACCCACTTATCAGCACGGAACGATAAGCAATCCGAAGAAACCGCGTATCGGGACAGCTTGGAAGGAATTCCTCTGAAGTCGATCGACAAGCCGGCGGGCCAAAGCACCGAGAGTTGTTCCTCCGGCCCCGCCATCGCCATTGTGGACGGCAGCTTCGGCTGGACGGCAGACAAGACGGTGCTCCAGAACATCACGGCGTCCGTCCCAGCATCTCAGCTGACACTTGTTGTTGGTCCTGTGGCGTCGGGCAAGTCCACACTATGCAAAGTCTTCCTCGGCGAGGTTCCCTTCAGTAGCGGTCTGGTCTCGGTCCCCTCACTCAGTGCTCCCATCGGATACTGCGAACAGAACCCGTTCCTTTCCAACGGTTCCATCAAAGACAACATTGTGGGGTACTCCCCCTTCAACCAAGCACGGTACGATGAGATCGTCGACGCATGCATGCTTTCCAAGGATTTGCTACTCCTGCCGTATGGCGACGACACGAAGATTGGAAGCAACGGCATCATGCTCAGCGGCGGGCAGAAACAGCGCGTCTCTCTTGCCCGTGCTCTCTACCTCAACAGCGACCTCTTGATATTTGACGACATCCTGAGTGGCCTTGATAACGACACTGCTGCCGCAGTCTTTAACAAGGTGTTTTCATTCGACGGCATTATCCGCAGGCGCGGGGCAACGGCCGTTTTGTGCACACACGCAATCAAGCATCTCCCTCTTGCCGACCATATCATCGCCCTCGGGCCGGATGGCACACTCGTCGAGGAAGGTACCTTTGACGACCTGATGCGGGACAACAAATACATTGCCAGCCTCGGAATCAAGGCAACAGACTCCGACACGGACTCGGAGACCGGCAGCATATCGGACAGCAAGCCTGGCCCTTCGCCGGTGCCGAAGCCGAAGCTTGCTCCGGCCATTGCCGACGAGATGATGGATAAGTCGAGGCAAGTTGGCGACGCTAAAGTGTACCTGCACTATCTTCGCAGTTTGAGCGTGCCTGCCACCGTCATCTTCGTGCTCGGCTCCGCCTCTTATGCCGTCTGGAATACTTTCCCGACCATCTGGATGAAGTTCTGGGCCGAGGACACCTTCGGCAAGAGCAGCCAGTACTATGCTGGGCTTTTTGGCTTCTTCAAAGCTCTGCAGCTTCTCTCCCTCGTGGCGGGTGGTATCGCTTTGATTATTTATATGACTACGAGCTCCGGGGAAGTGCTTCATCAACAAGCCTTGCACACTGTCATCCACGCGCCGCTCACGTTTTTTACAACGGTTGACACGGGCACCATCATCAACCTATTCTCACAGGACATGACTCTAATCGACTCGGAATTACCCCTCTCACTCTTGAATTCGGTCATGAGCTTCTTCGAGTCGATTTTCATGGGAGTCGTGATCGCTGTTGGAAGCCCCTTCATGGCTGTTAGCTATCCTTTTGTCATTCTTTTCTGCTGGGTTGTTTCACGGTTTTACTTGAGGACAAGTCGACAACTCAGACTGCTGGACCTGGAGTCAAAGAGCCCCCTCTACACCCACTTCCTTGATACCATCAAAGGTGTAGCGACTATTCGTGCATTCGGCTGGACGGGCAAGGATGTCGAGTTCAACCAGAGTCTGCTCGACACCTCACAACGGCCTGCATACCTGCTCGCCATGATTCAACAGTGGCTCGTGGTGACGATGCAGCTCATGGTCGCCTGCCTCGCCGTCGTCCTCGTCGGCCTTGCCATCGGACTCAGGGCTAGCTCCGGATTTACTGGAGCCTCGTTGATTAATTTAATGCTCTGGGGCGAGACGATTAGTTGGTTAATCCGGACGTATACGCAGCTCGAGACATCCATTGGGGCCGTCGCACGTATCAAGACGTTTTCCGAAAAGGTGGCCCCGGAGAATCTTGCAGGTGAGGACATTGAACTGCCGGAAGAATGGCCTATGAACGGCCAGATTGACATCAGGGGGGTGTCTGCTTCGTACAGGTGAGTCGAAACCGTGCTGTGTCTCGGGCGTGGCTAATTGGGGTATCGCGAAAGGAACGAGGAGCAAACATCATCAGACGGTGTCGCGACGCCGTCAGCAAGTCTCGCGCTGAAAGACGTCACTTTCTCCATCCGACCCGGCCAGAAAGTTGCCCTTTGTGGGAGAACCGGAAGGTGAGTGCCCGGCGTCCGATTTGCTCACAGCCCAAGGCAGGCTTACTGACTTGCTTCAGCGGCAAATCCTCGCTGATCCTCCTCCTACTCCGCCTGTTGGACCCCGTGTCGACCTCTTCGCAGAACATCGAGATTGACGGCGTTCCCTTCCACCGAATAGACCGGTCGACGCTTCGCCGGCGCATCATCGCCGTGCCCCAAGACGCCGTCTTCCTCCCCGACGGCAGCACGATCAAGTCGAACCTCGACCCGTTCGAGGCGGCTTCGGACGACGAGTGCCTCTCGGTGCTGCGGGCGGTGCAGCTCGCCGGGTTCGTCGAGGAGCTGGGCGGGCTGCAAGAGGGCATGAGCGCCGACAGCCTCAGCGCGGGGCAGAAGCAGCTTTTCAGCCTGGGACGGGCGATCCTCCGGCGGCGCGTAGAGGACGCGCGGTCCAAGAGGCGCGGGGGAGGTATCCTGCTGCTCGACGAGGTCAGCTCCAGCGTGGATCACGCAACGGACCGGCTGATGCAGGAGATTATCAAGGAGGAGTTTGGGCGGTACACGATCGTCATGGTGTCGCACAGGCTCGAAATGGTGATGGACTTTTTCGACTCGGTGATCGTGATGGACGAGGGCCGCGTTATTGAGACGGGCAGCCCGTCGGAGCTCGTGGAGATGATGGGGAGCAGATTCGGGGAGCTGTGGGCCATTGAAAACCAGGGCAGATCGCGGGAGACATAGGGTGTTGGTCTCAGAAGCAGAATCCGTCGTGCTTGATGCATTTTAACAAGAAGGTGGACATTTGTTTCAGTCGGGGCGCACCCTGATGTTTTGACTTTGACGGCATGGGATATGTTACTTGACGGTTCGGCTCGAGCCGATCTCGGCCTGAGTGATTTGTCCCCGGCATATAAGCCACACCCCACGCATGTAGATGTCTCTCTAGAAAGGGAGGAAAATTGGAGACGTGGGAACATCATGACACTGCAAGCTCCCGTCCTCGGCCTCAGCACTTGAACTGCGCCCCTCCGCTTCCATCAAGTGGCGGACACCAACCTATCCAACACCGCAACCGCGAGGCGGGCCTTTTGGCATCATCCGGAGATTTCATCTACTATCGAGGGGCTCACATCCCATGCGGCTGTAGCCACGTTGCGCCCGAGCTCGTCACCGTCGTCGACGGCGAAGATGCACCCGCCCATGGACCGATGAGGAAAGACCGCGACAGGAGCAAAGTCGTCCAGCTAGTCCGGGGTCGGACGCGAGACTGGAATGCTCGAGGGCCTTGAGCGAAGTTGCGTCGGCAAAGAGGAGGTGCGACGCCGGATGGCAGAGAAAAGGAACAGGAGAAGAGAAGGCGCGAGTGAGTTGTGTGCGCTTCGTGCTGCTTGGGCGCTGCCCCATGTCGTCGTGTCCTCGAAGTGCATTGGTCCCTTGTGTCACGGGAGAGACCCAGAGATCTAACAGACGTTACGAGCTCGGTATTTATCGAGGATTTGATACGACTCTCATACTTGGTTTTCTGCCAAGTATTATCGGCGAAAGCAGTACCAGGAAGGTGCTTCAACAACTTGTCAGCTATTATTAGGTAGACTAGTCAATAGAGTAACAAGCACGTATAATAAAATCAACCATACTTGCTTTTTTTTTCTTCTCTCCTGCTTCTTCCTACTAAGCTCTCGCCTCGTAACCACCGTCAGATCCTCCATCAACAGCATACAATTAATCTGCGACACATTAATCACAAAAACACTTGAGGCCGCCGTGACTTGTAAGTGAATCACTTCTTCTATATCTGCTTTCTTCTTTTCTATACCACACCCTTCCCCCCCTTTATTTTATTGTATTTTATTATTCTATTATCCTTGGTTGTTGTGTTTGGCATTCTGACATTCATACCTCCTGTTGCGGTTTAAATACTTTTCGAACAATCAGCCCGTCTCATTCGTGATCTCGATAGCAGGGACCCAACCAAATTCCTTCTCTCAGATAGCCGGAAAGTCTCTAGACAAACGTAGATGGGTTCTAGCATAAACCATCCGACTCTGCTCAAATAACTGACGTCCTTATCGTTCTCGCTACTGAGGGGGACCCGAGAAAGGGGTTTTCCCAGCCGCAGCCGCGGCGGTGAGGATGCAACGGAGCAAGAGGCTCTCGTCGTCATTCTTCTTCCCGTGTGCTGCGGCCCCAGAAGTCTTGGGCACTACAAGATGCGTTCCGGGAGCGCAGAGATAAGCGTATTCTTTCTCAAGGCCGAACAGCAAGTGTTGAAATGTTGTGGTCGCTCACCTAGACTTGTTGCCATCAGCCTGCAAGGGAGGTGAAAGGGGGGGCATTCCGCCGCTGTTTATTTCTCTAATGATACGGGTATAAACTGTCACAAGTTACAATTTACAGCTTGAGCTGTCTTTGGTTGAATATGTCAAAGAAACGGACAAAGAAGTCTCTTATGGAGCGCACAAGCTGGTAGAGTAAATGAACCATGTGTGAGGTGCTTGGACGCGGGAAACGGTTTCTATGAGTTGTAAGGCCCCCTTTTACCGCCTCGATCCATTGTGCTGTTGTGCCTCCTCCGTCGTATCATTCATATTTATTTTCTGCCTTCACCTTTCGTTCCGTCGTTCCTTCCCCAACAACCTCATCAAACCGCACCGTAAGTAAAAGGACGATATCCCGCCCACCCGAGCTGCCACACACTTCCAACCTGTCTATCTAATACTATCTATACAGACTCATAAAAACACAAAGATGTCCGGCGTCGACGGATCCTCTTCTCGTGAGTTGCTGCGCCAACTTGACGCAGTTCGCCATTTGCTGACTTACTTGCAGCCACCTCCAACGACGAGGCCGAGGCCACGCGCGCCAAGAGAGATGGGCGCCTTGGGCGAGATCTTCTCTTTTCGAGCGCAAGCCACCCCCCCGGCCTCGCCGCTGCCGACCTCGTCAGTCCCGCGCTCCCCTCCGGAGAGGCCGGCCCCTACCCGCGGCGGGTGAAGAGTGAGTCCATGGCTTCTTATTCGGAATTGTCGATTTTGAATCTCATCGAAAACGCAGGACCACGTGTCGCGCCACCCGAGTCCGACTCCGAGTCCGTGTTTGTGGGCAGAAGTCTCGTCGAGAGCGATGTCCCGTGTCTCCCGTGCGTCTATGCCGCCATCCGCGGCAGTGGCAAAGCCCACTGCTTAAAGTTCGAGGGCAGCACCCGGTGCCTCCAATGCTCTTTCACAGACTCCTGTTTGAGGTGCGACCCGACCCCCGCGGTAGCTTGCGCTGCTGTGGCGGAGCTCCGGAAGCTCCTGGTGGTCTCTGACGAGGAGCAGAACCCCAGCTGGCTCACTGTACGTCTCCCTGCCTACTCTTTCTTCTCACATTGCCTTTTCTCATCTCTTCCTAGGATGTTGCCGCCGCGCGAAATCGTCTCCGCTACATGCTTTCCAACGCCGAGGCTTTGACAGAGGCTGTTCTCGCCGAAGCCGAGAAGGAGAAGACGGACAAACAGGAGGAGAAGAGCAAGAAGGAGGAGAAAAAAAAAGGTCGAGGACGCCTCTCGGGGCCCCCCCGACTACGAGGCCAAGAAGGCGTCCTTGCTGTATGCTGTTGCGCCCCTTGTGCGGGAGGCTCTTGTAGCCCCTCTGGGCCGCTATATCGACCGCTTTATGCGGTAGGCGAGGCCCTTCGCGCCGGTAAACTCTCTTGCATCGCGCCGTCTGGGAAGGAAAGCCGGTTTTTTAGAAGGTGGCGTGCGGGCATTGGAAAGTTTGTTTTCCCAATTGATGACCGTGGGCTTTACTTTCTCCAGCCGCAGACAGGAGTGCTTGCTCGTGCTTTTGACCATGTTGCGAGAAGATGTATGTTGTGTCCGTGTGGTGCTTCAACTTCCGGTTAGCCCTCCCAGCAACCATGACACCGTAGTCGTCCGCCGACGCCGACGCCGCCGACGTGTAAGTACCCAGTCATCCACGCTCACCAACCGCACTCGCCTCGCCGATCTTCTAGCCACCAGAAAAGACGGACCGGAAGACGGGGCGAAAGCTGGGACGAAAGATGCGGTGACGCATGGGGTGGGAGATTGAATGAAAGACGGAGCGAGAGAGAGAGAGAGAGAGCAACTTCACGCCGCGCCACGGCAGAGCCAGCCGTTTCGGACCCGAATTCGGAGAGAGAGATCAGACAAAGCCTGGGTCGCTCGGTCATCAGGTAGGCCGGCATAGTGTAGTGTGTTGGATAGGACCCCCCCCAACAACAACCCCTGTTGAAGACATCTCAAAAGCATGGTCCACAGCTTCCCTTCGGGACATCACTGCCTCTCCGAGCCCCGAATCCCTTGTTGGACGGTCCACGTCTCCCCGCGCCGCACACCGGTCCTTCGCCCCGACGTTACGAAAGACGACCCCAAGTGGCGGGAAGGGGAACGGCACGGTGGCCGGAATCGGCCATTTTAACCGCTGCCAGGCCGGTTGCGGATGATCATGGAGACAAGACAGAAAGCAATTGACCGGCCCGGCAAGGATATTCACGTGTACTCACTCAATAAATGGGTTGGCACAGGAACTCATCCTCAGATTATGGGATCCATCATGTATTATATCATTACTAGATTATATATGTCGCTGTGTACGCCTGTGTCCATCACACCACATCAACCTCTAGTACTTTCCGGTGATGGTGATCTTGGGCGTCTTGTAGACGTCCCAGTTGTCCGCGTGGGCGGGGTCGCCGAACGGGCGCAGGGCCGCGAAGCGGATCTGGTACTCGCCGGGCGCGATCTGGCTGCCGTTGCCCAGCTTGCCGAACCACCAGTGCTCGTGGTACGAGCCGGCGGCGTCGCGTTCGACGTCGGTCAGGGGGTAGTTGAAGGTGTCGTTCGGGTCGTCCTGCGCCGGGTCAAAGGTCTGCACCTGGCCGGCGCCGACCCACGAGGCGGCGGTGCCGACGTAGCCGTTCTGGCCCACGACCGGAGGGTAGGCCCACTGGCGCTCCGTCCACGATGCCTCGAAGATGTCGTACCTGACGGAGCGTGTACCCCAGATGAGCTTCTGGAGAATCTTGGGGAAGTCCTGGGCCTCGACGCTGAGATCGAACGAGTACGTCGCCTTGTCGGCGATGGGTGTGTCGTTGACGGTGGAGACGGACTGGGGCCAGCCGGCCTCGTGGACGCCGCCGAGGGTGTTGCGGAGGTCGGCGCCGACGCCGGCATAGGGGACTGACAGAAGCTCGCCATTGCTGCCCTGGACGATGACCTTGCCTCCGTACAGGGGCAGGCCGGTGGCGTTCCAGCCGAGGTTGTCGGGGTTGTTGAAGTTGACCGAGACGGTCTTGGTCTCGCCCGGCTTGAGGGTGAAGTCTCTGGGAAGGCTGATGTCGGGGGTGTAGGTCTTGGGGACGAGCTGGGTAAAGGTCTTGAGACGCTTCGTGCCCGGAAGGCCGCCCGTGGCAGGGATCCAGGCAAGGGCGTCGACGCCGGCGTTGGGCTGGACGCTGAACTTGTACGTGATATCGGACTTTCCGTTGTTGGTGACGGTGACGTCGTGGTAGCGGGAAAAGTAACGGGTGTCGTTGAGCTGGATCTTGTCGAACTCGAGCTGCGTGCCGTACTGGAGGACCTTGTAGGCGTCGATCTGGCCGTTGCCGACCTGGGCCGGAGGGGCAGTGTAGCCGTAGTCGGTAGCGGAGCCATCGGACCACGGCAGGGCATAACCGCTGGAGATGATGCGGCGGGAAAGAGCGCGAGCAAAGCCCTTGCCCTGCACGGAGCGGCCGCCGTGCTGGCTGATGTAGAGAGCCGCGACACCGGCGACGTACGGGCAGGCCATGGAAGTTCCGCTCAGGATGGCGTACTCGCCGTCGAGGTAGGTCGAGAAGATGTTGCCACCGGGAGCGGCAATGTCGGGCTTCAGCTGGTTGTCGTTCAGCAGACCCCAGCTGGTGAAGGTATTGGGGCGGTTGCCGGCCGGGTAGTCTAGAGCGATAGGGATCTCGGGGTTTACCGAAAAGTCGGCTGTGACGCTGATGTTGGCCTTGATCGCGTTGATGAAAGTCGCGCCGGTCTCGGCCGTGATGAGAGCGATCATTGTGTCGGTGTTTGAAGTCCCGGGAGTCGTCATCGGGCTATCGTTGTTGTAAATCAAAATGTACTCGGCTCCGAGGGCCGCAAGGTTCTCCTGCTTGGCCTGGAAGGTGCAGGTCCCTCTGCGGACCAGGGGAATCTTGCCCGTCAGGTCGGGGCTGCCCGCGGGGTAGGGAGTGCATCCGTCCGCGGTGACGCTGGTGTCCGTGTTCAAAGCGACGATGGGGTAATCGACCACGGTGGGAGGGAAGTAGCCGGCAGAAGGCAGGTATCCAACACGGGTAGTGTTGCTGCCGCCAAAGGTGGCCTCGAAGGGGATGGCGGGGAAGACCTCGGTCTCGACAGATGCCACCGCAATGACGTTCTTGCCCGAAGACCCAGAGCTGCCGTAAAACGCTCCGTTGGCTCCGCTGTTCCCGGCAGAGATGGTGACGACGATGCCCTCGTCGACCAAACGCGAGGCGACTTCGGCCCAGGCGTCGGTGGACCAGCCGCTGGGACCGCCGATACTGGCGGTGATGATGTCCACTCCGTCATTGTAGGCAGCAAGGAAGGCCTCAATCAACGTGGCCGTGTCGGTGGACGCGGCGTTGGAGAAGACCTTGTACCCGTACAGAGTAGCCGATGGCGCCACTCCAACCCATCTGCGACGCAATTAGCTCGGCTTTGGGGAAAAAAGGGGCGCTGCCCAGGCATGCATGCTTACGAGTCGGTCTTGCCGGCAATAATACCCGAGACGTGAGTCCCGTGGCCTTGGTGGTCAATGATGTCGTCATCGGGAGCTTTGGGTCCGCTGGCCGGATACTCGCCGTCTCCGACCAAGTCGAAGCCGCCGGCGACCTTGAAGCCGGGGCCGAAGCCACCGCCGAGCTGAGGGCGCATAAGTCCAAGCTTTTATATGAAGGCAGGGACGGAGAACTTACGGCGGGGTGCTTGTACCAGATACCGGTGTCGACAACACCGACCTTGACGCCCTCTCCGAAGATACCCAGTGCGTGCAGCTTGGAGACGCCGGTAGCGTTGTGCGTCGTGTACGTGGGAGCATCCTCGGGGGCGGCGGCCATGGGCTCGATCGGATCAAGCTTGACCTGCTGGTTCACCCAGACGTTGAGGACGTCGGGCAGGGCCTGCAGGGTGTCGATGGTGAAGGTGTCGGTCTCGATGCTGGCGCCGGAGAAGACATCACTGGCAAACTCCTTGACGACCTTGATGCCGTCGGTGGAGGCGACGTTCTGACGACGGAGGCGGGAGCTGGTTCCCTGTATGTCAAAGAGGGTGAGTGTCAGCTGGGGACGACCACCTCGGGGGGCAAGGCTTCTCCGGGCGGCAGCCACGCGCAGCGGGCACTCACAGGAGCGTACTCGATGATGAAGCTCTTGGCGATGAAGCCTTTGGCGTCGCCGGCGTCGCTGGCGGGCTCCTGACGGGGACCGAGGGTCGCAGCACCGCCGAGGTGCAGGGCGAGCGCGAAGGCGGAGACGGTGGCCGAGATGCGCATCTTGTCGGATGCTGGGTCTTGCCTTGGTAATGAACGAATGTGGCAGAGCGCAAAGCTACCGAAAGAGAGCAAGACAGGCTGACGACGCGGGTAGGGCGAGGCTTAAGTAGGGAGCCCCTACCCTACCCCGGAGCTCTCGATCGAGCAGATAGATGCCTAGACGGCCGGCGGCGAGATCCCCAGCACCTTACAACAGCTCATAGTATGGGCAGCGGTGCCATGTGAGCCGGGCGGCATGCAGGAAGCCCGGAGCGGCAGGGGAACGCAGCAAAAGGAAAAGAAAGCCAAGCAGCTCATTCAACCCCCCCCCCCCC
>MU846186.1:53930-71949 GCA_030867225.1 Colletotrichum caudatum
CCCCCCCCTTGCCCCTTGCAAAAGACGCGATGCCCAGGGTTCAATGTCATGGTCATTGGCTGCGGTGCCCGTGAAGTCGCGAATAGCTACGGATAACAAGCAGTGGATATCCGTAGCTGCCCCCTGTCTTGCCGGCCAAGCTAGCTGCATCCCCAAGCGCAAGAAGGTCGCGTGGGGTCGCCGGCTGGAGGGGCCGCGAGTGTCCAGATAAGAGGAGCAATTTCGGCGGTGGAGCAGCGACGCATAGCGAGCGAGTCGTGACGGCGGACGTTGGTGTTGCCAAAGGGTGTAGTGGCCAGCGATGAGCCAGCCGCCAAGACCTACACCAGCTTCCTCGTTGGGACGCGATAATATACGAGACGACGCAGGCCTAGGGGGGCAAACCAATAGTGCAAATGGCGTGCGGCTCAGGTGCGTCGCTCATGTTTGGATCGATCAATTTGCCATATGCCGGAAGGGTGGACCGTGGTAGTATGTGGAAGTTCCTGGGGTCTTTTGTTTGTACCTCCCCCTTCTCTCCATTCAACCGCTTCCTGTGTTCCTCGTACGGTTGCGCATTGTACCGCGTCGACTAGGCAGGTTGGTGTTGCAAGGTTGGCCAAGAGGTTGCATCTGCTGCTTGCCTTGTCTTGCCTTGCCGGACAAATAGCGTGGGTAGCGAGCGAGCGGGTACGTCCTCTGTATTCCCAATATCAAGGCTGACCTCCCTCGCTCGGGTGTTTAGAAGGCATCGAGAGACATTGGCCATACCTTGGCATTGGTGCGTAGACGGAGCGGAGTTCAAACAAAGGAATTGAGGCCGTTGGATGAGAGTTGCGACATGTCGATGGTGGCTTGAAATGGCTTGGAACGGCTTGTTGATCTTGCAGCACGAAGCGAGGGTTGGGGGCGGCGCCTTCCATTCAGGTACCGAGACACAACGCAGCACTGAGGCTATCTGCGCTGCTTGGCACCAGCTGGCAGCAGCTGTTTCAAGGTAGCCACCCACTAGCGCCACTCGTCAAAGCGATAAGATGACGGCCCGTGGGAACAAGCTTAGCTGATAGATAGCCTAACCGGATTTGGCAGCTGGAGAGGCTCACCCCCCACCCGTACCCACTTATCAAAGCACGCACCGATGGTACGCACGAGCGGTACGTACCGAAAGATATCGGGCGGGTGCTTCTCTCTCTCTCGTTGCTGATGCTCTCCCTCCCTCACGTCCGTCTCTCTGTGGCATCATTTTCCCTCGCCTGAATCATGCACAAAGACAAGGTCGGCTGCAGGAACGAGAAGCAACTTGTCAACTTTGCGGTACCATCAGAAGTCGATGTGCGGCTCGAGTCCCACAAGCTCTCTCTACCCGGCCCTGGCCGCAGTCGCCCGGCGGCCCGATCACGATGCAGAGAGAGGAGAAGCTCGTAAAGAGCACTCGACAATCTCGCCCGCATGCCCGTGAGATGAAGCCAAGCCTTGGGATAGCAATCAAAAAAGAGACTTGACTCGGCGGACTTGCAGCGACAGCGTCACATCGTCCCCCCTTTTGCCAGCTTTCCCCATACTCGTACCCATGCATCGTGTGCCCTGGCCTGGCCTGGCCTGGCCCTGCCCGGCCTGTGCTCGCCGGACTGTAACCATCCGGACACGCCTTACACCCGATCGATTCGCGTGTCGGCGCGCTGTTGGGTTGTTGGCTCGGCGTCCGCACTCGGCCTTGGATCAGCAGTGACACCCCTCATGTGACTGGCGGCATCAGTCGCCTCATCCCCCGTCGGGTTGACGACATGTCTTCCGCACCTCGGCAAAGGCACGGGGTGGCAAGAAAAGACTTTGGACAGTCATGATGATTGAACGACACCGAGGCCCCATGTCCACATAGGAAGGTATCAGATGCGCGTCGCAAATCCTTAACATGGGCAAAGGCCGCTATCGAATACATGAACAGACCACAACTATCCTGATCGGGAAGCTCGGTCTGCCCATCATCTCGAAGAGAGGGGGGGCACAGGATCGCGTGTCGATGTGGGTTGCCCTTTTGTTCCGCCCTTTTGTCCCAACCCACTTGGGGTACTGAACCTTTCAACTTGACATGGCTGGACCGTTGGGTCTGCTGTTGGTCGCGCCGTCAAGAACCCAGCTAGTGGATTGTTCATTCGCCGTATTCGACGCCAGACTTTGAGTTACGCTGCGCCTTGGCCAAGTCCTTTCTTCACAGCCGTGTCATCAAGGCTGAGCAAGACACTCATCGGGCCATCTTGACATTGCAACGCTGCCAGCTTCTACTCTCGGCCTAGCCCGTACCTACTCGATGGCACCCACAACTCCTTCGCTTCCATGAAGTGGCGGCTTCGGCAACGCGGCCGACCGGGGGTTGCTGCAGCGAACAGGAGGCTTGGCTTTTCAGAGGCGCATGCGGCGAGGTGGCACCGCGGTTTGGGTCGCTTCTGTCTTTCGGTGATGTGTGGTCAGCTAGAGGAGCGACAGACAGACGACGTGACGGACAGTGCAAGCGGATCTCATCTTCCAACTTCCGCTTCACGCCCCATCACCTTATCTTCGACCTGAATCCTGAGCAACCAACAGGCATCTCCAAGAATAGAGGCATCACGAGCGATTCGCCGCTGTGGGAAGACCCGATCGCAGACATCCTGTACGGTGGCGAGAGTCTTGGGCAAATGCAAGCATAACCCCCATTGAGATACTTCCGGGGGAGGTCAGGTGAGTGAATGAGAGGGATGCTTCTTGCGAGCGTCGACGAGCCGGTCTTGGGCTTTGAGATCAGTGCGGATTCGGATTCAAGCTTGTTTTGAGTCTTTGAGGCTGTGAGCGTCGAGAAAGATTCGAATCTCGCTCGAAGCGGCCTTTGAGTGCGGGGAAGGCTTGTGCGATTGTTTGAAATCTCAGAAATCTCGCGGGAGAGTCTTCGAGTCTTCAAGTCGAAGCTCGTGGTGTGCAAAAGAGTAGAAATATTCGAGGGGTGGGGGGGGGGGGCTTCAGGAGAACGCGATGAAGAGACGTCAACCCACGTGAACAGCCTCGAAATTGCTAACACAGGCAGTCACTCAAACGGCCCAAGGAAGGCAAGTACGCTGAGAGATACCGATGTATTGCAATCACATCATATCGTAGCTGGTTCCTCTCACCGTCTACACTTGCCCCTAGCTGCCTTCCAATGATCTTGATCTCGGCCTTGAGGTGCCTCTTCTTCCTTCGTCGTTCATGACTGCCGCCTCCTCCTTTTCTTATTGCTCCCGTGGAAGTGAGCTCGCGAGATTGGGTTGAAGGGCTTGGTGTCTTGAAAGGATAGCACGAGGCAGCTTGGATTGTCTGGGCTGTCTGTTACAGATACTCTTTGGCGGGGAGACTTGAGAGCTTTCACTGCCGACAGGGGGGGAATATCGTCACGTCGAGCTCTGCGTCGGCGCGGCGCTGCGCTGCTATCACGAGCCGTCAGTTCCACTCTTCTTGCAGCCCCCCGTGGTCTCTATTACACGTCTGGCTGTCGTCCATTCGGAATCTGCGGGTTCCTTGTCTGCTCAGACAAGCAATGCCGATTCAAAGTAGTGCAGAGGAATCATCTCGGCGGATGGCATCGACACCAGCACCATTGGCCACCTGCCGCGGGTGTCCTCTCACGATGTTCACCGGGAGTTCCGCTTCTCGACGTCCGGCTTGGAGTCGGCGAGCATCAATCGCTACGCCGCCGCCTTTTCCGCACCCGACCAACACGTCATTCATTGGGTTGCATGGTCGGCGGTGGGAGTTCTTGGCATCCGGGATACCGTCCCAGGACAACATTGCGTCGCGGCCCACCATGATGTTGGCGACGCGCACGTCGGTCCGCTTAGCCAGGGCCAACCGCTGCGTCATCTCTTCCGAGTAATAGTAGACAGTCATGGGTGGGACCAGTCTGTCCATGTCAGGACGCTCGCTGGGTCCCCGTCCGGGCCAGCTTAAGAAACCGTGAGCGACTGTCAGTTGGCCGGTGTTGATGCCTTGGGCCAACGCTGTTCCCAAGCTGGTACCAAGGTTCTCCGTCGGTGCTGGGTCCAGCCTTGCTTAGGCATGGTGTTGACCTGATATCCCGGGTGGCCGAGGAGATAGACATCTGGCATGGCCAGTCTCCGCTGATGCGGAATGGTAGGCGCCAGGACTCTGTCGCCAAGCCACTCCAACCGAGATCCAGGCCAGGAAGAGGGAATGACACTCTCTAAATCAGCCACGGTAACGCCCATACCGTCGATAATAGCAAGAACTTCGCTCTCCGGGAGTCCTCCGATTGGGACCTCAGCATCAGACCCAAGAACCCCCTCATGTCTTCTTGACTGTGTTTTGCAGTAAAGCGGAACGGATGCTTGTAGAGAGAGCCAGGTCCATGGTCTCATGATAGCGAACGAAGTGCGGGACGGGCGTAAACAAGCCAACTGCCCAGCTCCACCCGGGGAACTCTGCGCGCGTTTGTTTTTTTACAAAACCCTTCAGCCGCCGCCTCGCACATACCGCCCAGCACGAGAAGGTCATCAGGACCGAGAATGCCAGCGGCAACATGTGCCGGGTCAAGAGTTGTCTGAACTTGTCGACGGCCATGACCAGCCGGTTCGGAATGTCCCGTCCCTCGACCCGGAGCATGTAGAAGTGAGCATGGTTCCGGTCTCGCGGCGACGTCGGAACGAGGTTTCACGAAACCCGGAGGCGAGGTCGGGTACAGCACCTTGACCCTGAGGGGCCAGCCGATCTACCAACGCCCCGATTCCTCCTTCTGGTAAGCGTAAATGGATCGGTCTCCGGGACCGCTCTCCGGGAACAAATCCCCGAGGGTGAGACGCTTGATGAAGATCATCTGGTTCTAGGTGAGATGAGGAATAAAACAGGTAGGAGGGAAGTGTGAAAAGCCAAGGGTTGAGGAATTGGTTGGTGGAGTAAAGAGGTTGTTGATAACGAAGAGAAAAAGAAGGAGGAAATCCGTTGACAGACAATCAGTCCAGAAGATTTCCTTCCAACTTCAACAGCCGCTCCCTCCTGTTTCTCCAAGTTCAAGGCCAACTTGACGATGATGTGCTCCTATATTAGTTGACCGATCTTCTCCAGAGTTGTCACCAAACTCAATGGTCAAAGTACCAGACCTTTGTCTCTTCTCCTTCTTCTAGGCACCGTGTTCTATTTCGAACCCCTTTGACGGATTCCTCCTCCAGGCGGTCGAAAGAAAACATCCTTCCAAGACATAGTCTTGCCGGCTTTCCCGTCCAGGACCAAAGCGGCCCCCCTTCAGCCTCGGAAGAAGTCGGACTCTTCGCGTCGGGTCCAGGTTCGGATTCAGCCAAGGTGCTTGATGCCCGGCCACCCGCATCACCGAGCATAGCCAGCTACTCCGGCCTCAGCAGAAGCTGTCGGCCTTTGGCGCTGACTCGGAGGCACCAATTCCGCGACACGGCCATGATTGTCACGTTGGCCCGGACCATTCTGTGATTGAGTTTCAATATTACCAATGTGGCAAAGTCTGGCCGGCCTTCGGTTTAGAGAAGATTGTATAGATGGACCTCTGCCGAATGAAGAGGGTTCCTGCCCTCATGCCAGCTCTATGGAGATGGGAGAAGGATACTGCGGCCGATGGTCGCACTTGCGGGGCAGATGTCGTCGCGAAATATAAGCTTTGGCTACCAACGTTCCGGCGCCCAAAGGTCGTTCGCGCCATGGTTGAAGTGAAGTCAGATTTGGCAGTTGCTCTGCGTTACTAGGTATTCTATACTGTATTAAGACATTGAGATATGGCACAGGTCGGAGGCGCCGCGTATTAGGTTTTACGTACTGTGATATTACGTTTACTGGGTGAGCTGTACTAGACCGCTTATAGGGCTTTAGGGCGATTATATTCATCAATCAATAAGCGTTGGCTACTGCCCACGTAACTAATGTTGTCGTTCTTGCGTGATAGTTGTTCCTTATATGTATATGATTTATTAATACACAGCGTTGGGCTCGCGTTGTGTCATCAAATCCCTCCGATGGCGCAGCGGGGGGACAACCGCCGAGGTAAAATACCACCTGCGCTAAAGAAGGACGGCGATCAACTCGGGCTGATGGGCATGCATGCCTTGCGCGGAACTTCGGCAAGCTTGTGGATGTTTCTCGTGGGCCATCCTGCGCGGTCCAAAGAACTGGAGCAGCCCGCATCGCGCCATGCCATGCTGGCATTCTGTCCAAAGAGCCAATATGATGGTCGAGAAAAGCGCACCGTAAATCGTATTGGAATCGCTAGCGCTGGTCGACGCCCATTCGCATTGGCTCTGTGATTTCTGTTCTGTCCACTTTGAATGATCTATACATGATAATACGGGACCTGGGGATGTGAATCAGGCGGGGGGAACAACAGCAGCCCAATCATTGATATTGGTAATCAAGCGATGCATTTGAAAGGATTCGGAGATGCGGGGACTTGGTTTGGGCGAGCGAGTCATTATGATCAGTTCCGAGAGTCTGTCGAATTCCGAGGTGAGCGGCAGACGACGACCTAGACTGCCGGAACCGTGGTGCAGGTCAGGGGGGGCACCGCCGGTAAGAAAAAACCTTAAAGCACCTCATACGACGCTGCGTGCGGTCGGTCGGTCTATTGGTTGCTCCGGGCCTGAGACGAGAAATCTGATTAGGCGGTGACAAGACAGATGTCGCTATTCCAAGCGAGCGAGGAGCTTTCGCGGGGTAATGTTTCAACCAGAGGCAAGTCGAATCACCTCGGAGATTTGTGTACGGATAGAGACTGGCAGCTGGTCCCGTAGGGCTGAGAAGGCCGGTTGCCGTCTTACCGTATGATTCATCGGTGGTAGGGAAGGGGGGCTGTGAGCATCTTTTGGACCAGCCCTTCCGGCATTTTTGCAGAGACGTCGAAACATCGTGGCCTCCTCCCCCGGAGCGAGCCCAGAGGTCCATATTTCTTGGAGAAAAGACACGACTTGAGAGAGCCCGTGATTGGCTGCGTCGTAAAACTCCAGACCCTTGCCCCCAGACACATGCTGGTACGCCGCCGAGCAGACTGACGTCGCAGGGGACAAGCAAGGGCACCCGGCGGCCGAGGGTTGCGGCCATGCGCATTTGACACCCGATTATAATAGTGTACGTTGCCCAGACGTCTTCGCGCCCGCACGACCCGACGCCCGAGGAAGAGAGAGAGACAGACAGACAACCATTTTCCCGCTTGGAGGATCGCAGCCCCAAAACCAGTCATCAGCTCCCTTCTGATCCATCCATCCATCCACCGTCCTCCGCTTTCCCATCCCGCAATGGCATTGGATACCGCGATCCCCGGTACTGGAGTCTTCTCCGTCGACCCCACGGCGAGAAAGCCCAAAAGGGCCAGGGCGAGCGCGCCCAAGGTTAGGACCGGATGCTTAACATGGTTTGTGACAACACTGATGCCACTTTAGACCGTTGAAGAATAGTTCGACTGACGTCATTTGCTGCGTTGCTAGCAAGTAAGGCCCCCCCCCCTTTTGTACATCCATCGTGTAATGAATGTCATGTCGTGTGCCGGCATACACATCGTAGAGACTGACATCTTTTGCTGTCGCTCGAACCATCATCTCATGCCATGCATAATAGGTAACTGACCATAGCCCAGAGCCCGTCACGTCAAATGCGACGAGGAGAAGCCCTTCTGCAGGCGGTGCAGGAAGGACAAGCACAAGTGCGATGGATACGCCGAGCATCGGCAGCCGAGCCGGCGTCCGAGCCCCGGCTGCCCGACGTCGACCGGCAAAAGGCCCGTAACGTCGGTGACGCAGCTGACGCCCCCTGTGAACTGGGATATATCCGGGACGACGTTGGAGAAGCTCATGTTCCACCACGTCCACCGGTGCACCGTGCCCGACTTTGGTCTCGCGACGCCCCTCGCCAAGATATGGAGCAACTACATCCTGCCGCTGGGCCACTACTCGGACGCCATCAAGCACGCCGTCGTCGCCCTGGGCGTCGCCCACAGGGCCTTCCTGGAGAACCCCTTGTCGGACCCGGACCCGGACCCTTCGACGTCCGTGGTGGCCTTCGGCGACCTGGCCGAGCGGCACTACCGGAAAGCCGTCACGGGGACGATAGAGATCATGGCCGACCCGTCGCCCGTGAACATCCGCATCACCCTCATCTGCTGCCTGGTCTTCGTCTGCTTCGAGATCGTCAGGGGCCAGTACGGCAGGGCCGTCGCGCACCTCAGGGCGGGGTCCCGCGTCCTCGAGTCCCTCCACCAGGCCGCGCTGGCCGGCCGGGGCGGCGCCGGGCCGCTCTCGGCCCACGACCGGCGCCTGGCCGAGACGGTGCGGGACCACTTTGACCAGCTGTGCGACATCACAAACATGTTCATCTGCATGGGCATGGACGCCTCCCTGCTGACCGAGACCGACGTCGTCCCCGACCTGTCCTTCTTCACGCAGCCGGACGAGGCGCTCGGGCGGCCGGGGGGCGGAGGCGGGGGCGGGAGGCCCGCCGCGCCCTTCCCGAGCGTCTTCGAGGCGCGGCGGTCCTTCCACCACGTGGAGCGCATGTTCACGCAGGCCTTTGGGGACTCGTGGTACTGCAGCATCGACCGCTGCTGGCACCAGGCGCCGTCGTGTGGCGGCCACCAGCCGCCGTCCGGGTCGGCCGAGACGGGCGCCGCGGGCGACGCGGCGTGGGAGGCGGCCGAGGCGTGCTTCGCGGCGTGGAGCGCCCGCTTCGAGCTGTTCGAGCGCGCCGCCCTGCCGGGGAAGATGGAGCCCGCCGAGCTGCACGAGCTCAAGGCGCTGCGGTTCTCGCAGAGGAGCTGGGCCCTCTTCAACGGGCAGGAGGGGCCCTGCGGGCTGAAGAGGGCGGACATGGCGGAGCTGCACCGGCTGGTCGACATGGCCGAGGACATTGTGTCGTCATCGCCGTCGTCGTCGTCATCGTCGCCGTCTTCGTCGTTGTCGTCGTCGTCGTCGTCTTCGTCCTCATCGTCGTCGCGGGAGGACGAGCGGCGGTCGTGGCGGCCCAGTTTCGCGCTGGCGGCCGACATCGTGCCCTCGCTGGCGTACGTGTGCGCCTTCTGCGACAACGTCGACCTCGAGCGGCGCATCATCGACGTGCTGCGGCGCATGAGGAGGAGGGAGGGCGTGTGGGACAGCCGGGAGATGGCGAACCTGTACGAGACGGTGCTGCAGGCCAAGCTCGGCAACCAGTGGAAGGACGAGTACAACTGGGAGACGCTGCCGAACCTCGCGAGGATGATGTCGAGCCTCTCCGTCTCGACGCCGGCGGGGAGCAACCTCGGCAGCACCCCGCTGGCCTTGCTTTGATGACGCCTCGTCCCTGCTGACGGGGAAGGATGGATTCCGCATAATGTGCTCGTTGGAGGGTAGACGGGGTTTTCCAAATGTGGTAAGATGTATGTATAATGGCCTGTGTCCAGCCAGCACAGTAAGTCCCTTGTTAATCGGTTTACGCCATCGTGTTCTGTTCTATGGAGATGCTCAAAATCCATCGTGTTAATTGCTTCATGTCGTACCAATGAGTGAAGCCTCTCTGAATAGAACACGCCATCAACCGAGGCTTATACTTTATGCCGACACAGTCACGTACTGATTATCACGTCCGCTACCTTGTAGTCGTGTATGTGTATTTGTGCATGCGGGATATGCAGCGTTTTCTTGGAATGAACCGAATCTCACAGTGTTTTCTATCTGCTTTGCTGTGACATCTTGGTGGTTGAAGCTAAGCATTCGTCGGTCAATACGGGCGAGTCCGCCATGTCGAGACCAAAGCCACAGTCATTGCCCTGACAATTTAGAACCTAACAAAGGGTGATTGAGTCGTACTGAGGTATCGCTCACATTCGTTGGCACCACGTTCGTTTCGACGTACACACCCCTCTTTGCCTGAGTGAGTCGTTGAGCTAGTCACCATCACGGCCGGATCAAAGCACAGCGGACCAAATACTAAATCGGATCAGAAGTCAATTCCACATTAAGTCTCATAGATCGTATTTATTAAAATCACCCGCGCGCGCGCTTCCCGAGACTTCATGAAGTGCAGCTCAAAGTCCCGTAGCTATTGGACATTGACGTGAGGTCTAGATGCACGAAACCGTGTCAGCAGGCAACGCTCACGAAACTCGCAGATTCCACGGGGGAACGGATAATACGGATCCAGAAGGATGGATGCACAGGACTTACCAAGGTTGACCGAGGCTTCCTTTCCGCTGCACGAGCAGTTCAGCCATACCCGGGTGGTTCCGTAGATCGGGCCGAGCACGGCGTCGGGCAGGCGGTAGACGACGCAGTCGCTGCACGCCTCACCCAGGTTTCCTGTGCTGGACCACTGCGTTTTCCGAAGGAGTCTCAAGTCAGCGGGGGCTGGGGGGACCTCAAGGCGCGTGGATTTCATGGTGTGTTTTGAGATCGTCGGGGCCATCTGTTGCGGTGTGCCAGTCTTTACGTACCTTGATCGAATCGCCCACATACGCAAAGCAGCTGTTGAGGTCGAGGGAAGTCGACTTCATGGTGCCTTTGCCGTCGCCCGTGTTGCAGCTCGCGGTCAGGACCTCGGTCGAGGGGTCGATGTGCTCGTCCACGCAGCTCTTGCTGAAGTCACCGGCGGCGACCCCGGTGGCGAGAAGAGCGAGGAGAACTGAAGGGGCCTTCATGGTGCTTGGTCGATTTTTGAAAGAAGAACAATTTGCGCTTGAGCGTTTTTAAAGAAGTGGTATCTTTTGGGGGCGGGTTGAAGAAGTGGTATCGAGGATCAACGTTGGCACATATGCTTTGAAGATCTTTTCTCTCCCTCTCTCTCTCTGGCACGCGGCGCATCCTCATCTTTAGTAGCCGGCAGATGACTACCGGTACGGAATGAAAAAAAGACTCGCATGAATAGACCACGCGGGGTCGGTTGGCTTCCGCATCGGGTCCCATCGCTGGCGGCGGCACGGGTTTTTTGCCGCTTCGGGAACGCCGTTGCAACCTGTCGGACGTGTCGACGCGCTCGCTAAAGGGGCCCCCTGTGGGCGGCATCCAAACCAAACCATTGCCTAATGGGCAGGTGCGGAGGATAACATGCCATGATTGCAGCTCTCCCGAGTCCAATCAGGGGGGAGGTCGAGGGGGCGTTCGCAAGGGGCGGCTATCTGGGCCTTTCTGCTCCTCGCCCACGCCGCGACATGATCACGCGGACGAAAGGCCGAGGGGGGTTCGGCTCGGTTCGCCCTCTGGGTTTTTGTTTCTTCTTCGCTGATATAACTCGTGTGTTAAGCGGACGCTTACTTTTTTCACGTCAGCAAATGAAACGGTGATACGCCATCCGAGGTTGCGATTAGGGTGTGTCCGAGCCAGACACGCAAGGGTTCCAGAAGATGCTTGTGCATCCTGTGGATCTCCGCCCTCGGCCTAGGCGCAGATCCTGGGCGGGAAAGGCTCCTCGAGGACCAAAGACTACTGCGGGAACCGCGCGGGTGGCACGTCATGATCTGTTTGATCAGATAAGATGTTTGCTACCATGGGGTCCATGGGTGGGGGCCTGGAGCCGTTTCTTTTCGACTCGTTCCAAGGTTTGTCACTCAAGTGACCCCGGCCGGTGCTTTGCCGTCGTGACAAAGCATTCGTCATCTGTTCGTTCGCCTCGGGGCCGTCATGATTGCAAGCCCACGACGTACGGAACCAGCCAGTTATCGAAGCAGATGACATCGCGGCATCGTCCAGGACGTGAAAAAGGAATACAGGTACAACCGAGAGTGCAAGCATATGCTCCGTAGGTGGATCAGGTTTATTATCTTGTACCATCCATCGTAGATCTATCTGCAAAATTTGCACAGACCCGGACCCGTCCCCCCCCACCATCCGAGCCCACCAGCAAGCTGTGGCGAGCTTCGAGATTCGGTTTACAGGTTTGTCTGCCTTGGACCACCTACACTATTAGTTGGTGGTTCAGTGCGGATGGCGTTTTGCTGGTCGAATTCGGGGGACAACGTCCTGGTTCAAGTTCATGTCCCGTGTGAAATTGGCAGACGGAGAGCTGTTACGATGCAATAGACATCAGGGGAGAGCCTAGTGAAACCAGAGTAGCGATCCGATGGAGTAGCATTGGCGATCTAGAAACTGCATCTCAGAACCATAATGTGCATTGCAGCGCAGACAGTCGCACCCAATCCCAGCAAGTCGTAAAAAGCTCCGAAGCCCAAAAGCCGAGCTGGAGTGTCGTCTGCGTAGGACAGAGGTATATATGCAAGAAAGCCTCGAAGAGCCAACAACGACCGGAAGCAAACTTGGTCTACACGTGGCCGCGGATGAATCTCCGAGTCCCCGAGGAGCCCAGTTGGTGAGGGCGAGCATGACTCGTCTTTTCTCTTGTCAAGCTTCCCTAACTCGGCAAAAAAAAGAAGAAGAAGAAGAAGAAGAAGAACAAGAAGAAGCATAAGGAAAGAGGAAAGAGAAGAAGAAAAGATAAAAAAAGAAAGAAGAAGAAAAGACAAAATAGAATGAAAAAAATATGAAAAGGGGGGGGGTTTCTTCTTTTCTTCTTTTTTTTCTTTTTTTCTTTTTTTCTTTATTGAAAAGTGGCATTGTTTTCTGGTAGACTTACAACCGCAATCAGGCGTTCGCGTCCCCAGTGACTTCGATATGGACGTAAATCCGAGCAAAGCGAAGGCCGAGATGCTGGCCCGGCCGGCGACGAAGGGCCGTCTCCGCCCGCCGGATTCCGTGGGCGTCCCCCATACCGCTTTCGTACCAAGGCCCAGATGATCAGGAGGAAGCCTGCAGTACGTTTGATGGGTGCCACGTCAACGCCTCGTGACGAGTCACTCCGGCCCCCTCCGCCGGGAGGCCCGCTCGAATGAGCATGTCCTCGAAGTGCAGCCATCTCCGCAGGGCAGGGATATATGCGTCCCGTTATACAATTCCCGTCGAGGTTTACTCGATTTCTCAGAATGTTCTCGCATCCCACTTCCCAAACAATGACTACGTCCCGAGCAAGATGATAATTTCTTATGATATGCTTGCCTCTGGCAACGTCTCTTCATGCATCTCACCGGTCGAAGTGCATAGCGGCTGATCAGCCGAAAGCATACCGCTCCGAGAAGACACAGATTCTCTGCGCCCGGGTCTCGGTGTCGGTCTCGAAGCGGTGTGTCTGGCTGGCCACTGGAAGCTCAACAACCTCTGCATCACCCACGCTAACAATCCCATCACCAGCCGACGTCGCAGAAACAAAAGACATCAAGGGATGAGGGACCAGCTGGAATGTCGTTGAAGTCCTTGCCGAGGACTCCAATGTGGGCTGGCATGTCTTTCCGCGCATGTGGCGTTGATGTGGTTTCTCATGATTCAACCTCACTTTTGGACTTCTAGCCATTGACAATGCTCTCATCGCTGCTCCAGATAGCAACCGCCATACCTTTATCAATGGCCGCACGACAATCACTTTCTTCTTCTTTTTTTTTCGGTAAAGGCCGGCACCGCGGCAACTGTCGCGCGGCTCTTGGTGTCGCAGATGTCTCCAACATTGAGGAGTCTTTCGGTCTCAATTCTGATGAGCACTTTATCATCCCCAAGGATGACGATGACCTTTTCACGATGCCCCGGATCTTAGATGGGCTTGCGGAGCGTGCCGGTTGGATAGGGCCTAGAAACACGCTCAGCTACACCCCGAGTCCGCCAGGCTTTGCAAGGGGGGGGGGGGGGGGGGCATTATGCCGGAAGACTAAGCTAAATATATCTCCAGCAAGGACCAGTTACCGACGGCGGCAACTGCCGTTCATAATGTGGCCGCGGACCACCGCCGCATGTATGTATGTATGTAATACAATCTTATCAATGATGGGCGACGTCTGACCGGTTCGGACGTTTCACGTCGGAAGTGGTGTTCCCAGACCACTACCGTGCGGCGCTTGTAAAGTGTCGCATCTAGCTCGAGAGTATCCATGTCGTCATACACTCAGTCCGGGAGGGGGGGATGCAGGGAGTTCTGAGGAGATCAATGCTTGCTCTCACCGACCCCAGAAACTTTCACGCCAACTGTGACCTTCATTTGCCCTCTGGTTAATTACGAAACCGTTGTCGTGTACAGACTCCACGACTAACAAGCTGTAGCGATCAAGGTTACCAAGATGTCCTCTCCGGTCCGAAAGATTGCAGTCATTGGTGTCAGTACACGAAATCCCACCCGGTCGCTACATTTGACCCCGTGATTAACATTGCCCAGGCAACGGGCCAACTGGGCTCTGTCATAGCCAAGGCCCTGCTCGAGTCCGGCTTCGCGGTCACGGCCATCCAGCGGACTGATTCTGATAAGACGGTGCCGGCGGGATGCGAGTCTGTAAAGCTCAATATGGGTGACCACGCCGCTCTCGCTTCCGCGTTCAAAAGCCATGATGTGGTCATCTCGGCGGCGCCGGACCCCATCATTTTCGAGGAGCAGAAAACGTGGGTCGATGCTGCCATCGCCGCCGGCGTCAAGCGCATCTTCCCCTCAGAGTTCAGCACCAACCTCGAATCGCCCCTTGCCGAGGGCCTCCCCATCGTCACCGGTAAGGTCCGCACGCGCCGCTACCTCGTCGAGCAGGTCTCCAAGCCCGGCAGCAAGGCGTCCTGGTCGAGCATAAACAACGGGCCCTTCCTCTCTCTCGTTCTTGGCTTTGGCGGATTGGGCCCGGACTTTCGGACCCGGACGGCGAGGTATCACAACGGGGGAGACAACCCGGTCGGGACGACCAGGCTTGCCGACATTGCCGAGACGGTCGCCAAGATCCTTCGTGACGAGAAGGGGCTGTACGCGGAGGCGGAGAACAAGGCCGTGTACATCCACGCGGCGGCCGCCACCGAGAAGCGGATGACGAGGATCGCCGAAAAGGTCACGGGCCTGACCTTCGCCGAGGAGCATTACGACGTCGAAGAGCTTTTCCAAGACGCAAGAGCCAAGCTGGCCAAGGGCGACAGGTCGGCCATGATGCAGTTCTACTTCCAGATGATGTACGGCAAGGGGTACGGGGGAAGCGAGAGCTTCCAAGAGATGAGCTGGAACGACAGGGTCGGTCTGAAGACCATGACCGAGTCGGAACTCGAAGCTGCGGTGAGGGACGTGGCCCAAAAGAACGGGGCAAAGTGAGAAAAAAGAGTTTTGTGGTCGTATTGCAACAGTCTAATCGAAACATGCGTTGTCTTTTTCCACACCAACACGACACCGGTGATCCATGCACGCGCTACCAAAAGCCAAAACCCCGCCGTCGCAGTCTCAAAGCTTCGAGCGTCCCCTCCAGGCGTGGCCCATCTCGTCCTTGAACGTCGCGAGCTCGTTCCTCTTGCTGTCGCCGCCGTGTCCGACAGGCACGGGCTCGCCGAAGACGCTCTTGTTCTGCGGCTCCTGCCTCTTGCCCGACTCGACGTAGTCCCTCTCCCCCTCGCCGACGTACAGCTGCCGGGGCCGCCAGATCTTGACGCCGCCCTTCTGCAGCATCTGCTGCCTCCAGTGGGCCAGCCAGCCGACGCAGCGCGGCACGGCGAACAGGACGGGGTAGAAGTCGAGGGGGAAGCCCATGGCCTGGTAGATGAGGCCGGAGTAGAAGTCGACGTTGGGGTAGAGGTTGCGCTTGGTCATGAAGTCGCTCTCGCGGGCGTAGCGGGCGAGCTCCAGCGCCGTGTCGAGGAGCTGGTTCCGGCCGGTGACGGCGAAGACCTCGTCGGCGAGCTTCCGGATGGCGGTCGAGCGGGGGTCGACGTTCTTGTAGACGCGGTGGCCGAAGCCGACGAGCACGCGCTCGCGCCGCTCGACCTTTTCCATGAAGGCCGGCACGTTCTCCGGGCCGCCGATCTCCATCAGCATGCGGATGGCGCTCTCGCTGGCGCCGCCGTGGCTGGGCCCGTAGAGGGCGGCGCAGCCGGCCGACACGACGCTGTAGGGGTCGACGAGGCTCGAGCCGACCTGCAGCACGGTGGCCGTGGAGCAGTTGACCTCGTGGTCGGCGTGGATGATGAAGAGGGCGTCGAGGGCGCGCTCGAGCACCGGGTGGGGCCGGTACTCGTGGCCGCTCAGGTGGTCGAGCAGGTACAGGAAGTTGCCCGTGTAGCTGAGGCCCTGGGCGGGGCGGTTGAACGGCCTGCCCTGGCGCATGCGGTACGAGGCGGCGGCCAGCGTGGGCGCCTTGCCGATGATGCGGAGGATCTGCTTGTCCAGCATCTGGAGGGCGCCGAGGTCGCCGGACGCGGCGTCGGTGTACAGCTTCTGGCCCTGCAGGCTGGGGTTCGCCTCGGGCGCGAAGGCGCCGAGCGAGGAGAAGGAGGCCTGCAGCATGGCCATGGGGTGGGTGTCGTAGCGGAACGACTTGAACATGCCCTCGATGTCGCTGTGGATGTAGGTGTGGTGCATGACCTCGTCCTGCCACCGGTCGTACTGCGACGGGGTCGGCAGCTCGCCGTAGATGAGCAGGAAGGCCGTCTCGAGGAAGTGGGACCTGTCGACGAGCTGCTGGATGGGGTATCCGCGGTACCGGAGGATGCCCTCCTGCCCGTTTATGAACGAGATGCTGGACGAGATCACGGCCACGTTCATGTATCCGGGATCGAAGACGCGGAGGCCCTGTTCGGTCTCGTCCTCGGGGCGGTCGTCGCCGCGGGCAGCCTTGATCTTCTTGATGTCCGTCGCCAAGATGGAGTTGCGGGTGATGGGCAGCTCGTACGACTTGCCGGTACGGTTGTCCACGATGGTGAGCGTCTGTTTGGGCGCGCCGGCGGCGCCGCGGGACGCGTTTCTAGCGACGGTGACCATTTCGGAAGGCTGATGTCTCTGGTGTGATGACTTGGAGAGTTTGGCCCCGATATGGGATGACAGGTTGCAAGGGGGGGGGGGGATACAATGTCTTTGAATAGGCGTTGAAGCTACCGGACGGACGGAGACTCGCGGATGTCCGGGTTTCTGAGACGCGTTTTGCTTCTCGAAGCAGCTGAAAGTTTAACGCTCAGCCCGCCGGTCGGTTGACGTCGGGAGATCGGCAAAGCTGACCGAGTGCCGAGGTTCGTTTCGACATGCGCGCCGATCCATAGATCAGGGGGGGGGGGGGGGACGCTAGCTGCATTTGCACATGCCAGGGGCCGCTGCCACGGTCTATTTATTGTACTGTGATATGAATGCACAGATTCTGTTGGTGGTGGTTGGTTCGGCGACTGACTCTTCGTACGTCGGTGAACATGATCATCTCATGGCGCGCCTCCCATCCGTTCTCCACGTGCCATCTCGCTGTGCCGCGCTTTCGTCAATCTGTTTGCCGCATGCTTGAGCACGTCTTCCATGATGACCTAGTACTTATTGTCCAATAGTTTGTCTACGACTGGGGGGGGGCCGGGGGTTTGGTGCTTAATTTCGGCTGATCTGTTTTTAGCGTACCGCTGAATAGTCTTGTGGCACCCGACCCTTCCTCATTCCTGCTGCATGCACGGCGATGCGACGTTTGTAGAGAGGAGAGGGTGTCGAAGAAGGCTCTTGGAAACATGATTTCATGGTGATTTCTATGCCGAAAGCTTTCGGAAACGTCACTAAATAAATTGAAGACGCCCTTGACAAGCTTTCTGTCGACGACGGTGACGAAGCTGACTTGGGTCTTAACTTTCAACGTTAGTGGCCATAAGCGCGGTTGCCCTTGAGGCGTGCTAGGCATTTCAATGGGGTGTGTGAGCTGAATGGTGCATCAATGCCGAGGCATCTTCAAGTATGAGATAAGTGTCGTCCATAGATATGCGACAGCATCGGGACACAGCATTCTCTATGAATCGTTGGAAAGAGAAGGGAGGAAAGAAATTCATACTTGGCTGAGTGGGCAGTCCTCTCTTAGGAAACATATCAAGTGGGATAGATATAGGGCGTAGGCTACTGCCGTAACTAACGGCGACGTGTGTAACAGTTATAAACCAACTGTTGGTTTCACCAAAGGATTGGTGATACGGTTAACCGTACGTATCAGGTGGCATTTAACAAATAGTAGGGGTAACTAGTGGTTATTCTATTATACGTAAAGAATAGAAGGAGCTATCACGGCTGGCCGGTTACGCGGTCAGCTATTATC
>MU846187.1:0-71547 GCA_030867225.1 Colletotrichum caudatum
GTAACTAGTAGTTATTCTATTATATATAAAAAATAAAAGGAGCTATTATAGCTAGCTAGTTATACGGTCAGCTATTATCCACCTTAGGTTAGGTAGATCTACCAGAAGGGCAGGGACCTAATTATCCAAGGATGAGTCATTAGGGTTAAGCCCGATAACTCTAATAGCTTGGCAATGGTCAACATCGCAACACCAACATTACTACCGAAGATGCGCTCGTTTTATATCTGGACGACGTTATCTTCCCCGGAACCACTCGGCAAGAGATTGCTGCTCTTGTCAAGACGTACCCATTCAATAACGGCACCGCCGGCAGCCCATTCGGCACCGGGACGCTGAATCAAGCCTACCCTCAATTCAAGCGGTTGGCGGCCATACTCGGCGATGTCGCCTTCATCCTCATGCGACGGGCCTTACTGGATATTTTACCAATTTCGATGCCCGCGTGGTCTTTCCAAGCCGCCTCCGAGCGTGGAACACCGATTCTAGGAAGCTTCCACACATCGGACTTGCCGCGCGTGTTCTACGGCAGCGATGACGCTAGCCGAGCGATGCAGGACCGGTATATCGCCTTCGCAACCTCACTCGACCCCAACAGCGGAGTCTCTGGGTCTGCCGGTTATAGAACTCACTGGCCAAAGTGGCAAGAATCGCAAAAACCACTCGAATTCGGGCCTAACTCGACACGGTTCGTCGACGACGACTTCAGGGCCACTAGCTTCGAATATATACAGGCGAACTTGGAGAACCTTCGCCAGTAGGCCCGCATCCTGGAGTCGCATCCTGGAGCAACTTCCTTTCAACAAACCTAACTACCTTGATCGTAGTATTACTTGGATGGTTGAGAATCTGTTCTTTAGCTTAGTCTGTGCGGAAATGCCAGAATCAACTTGGGTGCATTTGACCCTGTTCAGGGAGCTCCCAGGCGTGAATGATTCCAATCGAAAAAAAAAGAAGAAAAAAAGGCTACGAAAAAGGGTGTGGGGGTTGTTGGAACGAGCTGTAGGCTGTCGTCCCTCGAAGATGCTGGATTTTGTTAGTCGCTGCCACGTCCGGTTTTTTCGACAAGTTATCATTGAGTCTTAACGTTGCAGTGGATTGTTCAGACAATGGCTTCATGTAGACACTTATCAACATGGTCATTTTGCTTGCCTTGACTATAGCCAGCCGAAAGTTTACTGCAGTCACAATGCACCCGCCCTTAATACTGGGTTTCTCCTCTCACCCCGCAATATCCGGCACCATGGGAGGGGGGGGGGGGGGGGGTCGTGCCCAAGAATCTGGCTAAGATCCTGACTGAACAGTCTCGATGGACTCTCCTCCGATGGGACAACGTCTGGATTGGAACGGGCACCGTCATTCAGAATCCTCTTCTCATGCACCAACATCAGATTGATAACATAACCCCACGAAACTGCCACCCCGCTGATATCTTGTCCGAGGTTTCTTATCAGTGCCGGGCGCCCGATCTCCACTATCAGGCGACCCGCATCGGACCGTCCGACACGTGCCCATCCTTGAGGGGGTTCGGCCGGGCGCCGACAACAATGACCCCACGACGCCTGGGTTGCTTCGCACAGAGACAGGATCGCTGCATTTGTTAAAAGAGCGTCTACTTCAGATTCTCGCCTCTGTCTTTCCGCGTAGAGGCAATCGCCAGCAAATAGGGAGTTTACGCTGAGGAAAGACAACAATGTCGGCCAGGCTCGAGGACTTCATTAGCCCGCTGTGGCTCAACAAGTTGCATGAGTCTCAGGAACTTGTCCTCGCTCTTACGGCTTTGGCAGTCGCGGGCCTGACCTATTTCATCTATAATGTAAGTTCTAACTCGCTCGCATAAGATACCAAACAACAATTCTTACCATGGCGACAGGTCGCTTTCAAGACAGACATCTCCTACATCAAAGGCCTGCCAGAGATCCCCGGCGCGCTGCCCGTCTTTGGTCACCTGCTCCAGCTCGGCCAGGACCACGCCTCGGTGTGTGAGAAATGGTGGCGCCAGTACAATCAGTCCGTCTATCAGATCAAGCTGGGCAACACGCGCGCCGTCGTGGTCAACTCGTTTGAGGACTGCAAGAAGATGCTGCTCGGAAACCAGAACGCCGTCATTGACAGGCCCACGCTCTACACCTTTCACGGCGTCATCAGCAGCACACAGGGCTTCACCATCGGCTCGTCGCCGTGGGACGAGTCGTGCAAGAAGAAGCGCAAGGCCGCAGGCACTGCGCTAGGAAGAGCGTCCCTGCGCAACTACCACCCCATGTTCGACCTGGAGAGTTACTGCATCCTTCGGGACCTCGAGAAAGACAGCAAGAATGGCGCTCTTGAGATCAGTGTACGGCCCTACATTCAGCGTTTTGCGCTCAACACAACCCTCACCCTGTGCTACGGCATCCGCATGGACGCCGTGTACGACGAACTCCTCCGGGAGATCCTGTACGTTGGCTCGGCCATTTCGCTACTTCGCAGCGCGTCGGAGAACATGCAGGACTATGTACCCATTTTGCGATATTTCCCCAACAACGAGAAAAACAAGCGGTCCAAGGAGCTCCGCGACCGCCGCGACGCCTATCTCAATCTGTTGTTGGACAAGGTCCGCGAAATGATCAAGCTGGGCACCGACAAGCCTTGCATCTCGGCCGCCATTCTCAAGGACGAGGAGACGAAGCTCACGGGCGTCGAAGTCTCTTCCATCTGTCTGTCACTCGTCTCCGGCGGCTTCGAGACGATCCCGGGAACACTCACGTCGGCTATCGGATCTCTCAGCACGCCAGAGGGTCAGATCTGGCAGGACCGCGCATACGAGGACATCAAGCGGTACTACCCGGACATGCGAGATGCCTGGTCTTCCAGCATCTCCGAAGAAAAGGTTCCTTACATCAATGCCATAATAAAGGAGGCCGGGCGCTATTACACTGTCAGCGCCATGAGCTTGCCTCGCAAGACCGTCACGGAGGTGAACTGGGACGGAGCCAAGATCCCGGCCAAGACGATGATTCTCATTAACGCCCAAGCCGGAAACCACGGTATGCTCAGGTGCTTCGCTTTTTCTGCTCTCCATCAAACTAATGCCTGACCCAGATGTTGACCACTTTGGTCCCGATGCGGGCAAATTTGACCCGGAGCGCTGGTTGTCCTCCTTGGACCCCCCAACCGAGCGCGAGTCCGCTGGGCTAAACCACCTCAGCTTCGGCACCGGCTCGCGAGCTTGTTCGGGTCAGCACATTGCGCACCGCCTTCTGTACACGGCGCTGCTGCGGCTCCTCGCGTCGTACAAGATTGTTGCGAGCGAGTCGGAGCCGCCCAACACGGACTACGTCGACTACAACCAGTTCAAGTCGGCGCTGGTGGCGATTCCACGCGACTTCAAGGTGAAGCTCGTACCGAGGGATGTCAACACAACGGAGGAGTGTTTGAGGCTCGCGGAAGAGAGGACGAGAGATCACTACAAGGAGTAAGGGACCGGACTGAGTGCGCCGGAAAGTCCTATTCAAGGGGGCAGTAACCTAGGAGAGAGGGTTTCGTCATAGCTTGATTTGCATCCCACAGTTGAACCAAAATCGAAGACAAAATTACGAGACCTTGCGATATCTCTCGGAGGTTGGGTGAGCCAGTCGTGATACCAACATGCCGAACGTCACGGGATGACCTGGCCGAGAATGGCACATAAAAGTCCTAGCGATGCATGATTGGCAGTGTCGGCAGCTCCGACACTGTCAACAGAATATAACTATTGATAAAAGGCCACAAGCATTCAGCGAGCACTGTGCATAGTCCAACTCTAAACAAGAACCCGAAAGCCTGAACTCCTAGAGCGAACAAAATATAAACCACTGAAAAAATGACTTCACTCGACGTCTCCCGGTTATTCGGCGTCAAGGGGTACGTCGCCGTTGTGACGGGTGGAAGCAGTGGTCTCGGATACATGATCTGCAAGGTAAAAGACCCGGCGGGCACACCGGCTTGCCCTGTCAAGTTGCTGACCATCACAGGGACTCGTGGTCAACGGCGCCAAGGTGTACCTCGTAGCACTTGCCTCTGACCCCATCGACGACAAGGTCGCAGAGCTCAATGATCTTGGTAAAGCCTCTGGAGGCAGCGCAGTCGGGTAATCTGCCAATCACGTCAACCCCCCTCACAATAGTTGCTAAAGGTCACATCCAGGTATGCATGCGACGTCTCATCAAAAGAGGCCATCGCTGGTCTCGCGGCATTTGTCTCGCAGCGCGAACCTCACGTTGACATCCTTGTGTCCAACGCCGGTATCCGCCGCGACCCCGTCATTCCCTGCCATGTCACGTCTGCCTCCCTCGCGGAGCTGCAAGCCTCAATGTGGTCGCACCAGCAATCTGGCTGGGCCGACACCTTTAGCATCAACACCGCGGCGCACTACTTCCTCTCCGTGGCCTTCATGCCCCTACTGGCCGCAGCGTCGCAGCGAGAGGTGAGAGACGGGATCAGGGGCAGCAGCGAGGGCAGAGGCGTGGTGGTTGTGACGAGCTCGTGCGCGAGTATGCACAATGCCACAAATGTCGACATGTCAAGCTACGCGACAAGCAAGGCGGCGACTGACCACCTGGTCAGGCTGCTGGCGGCCAAGTTCGGGCGGTGGTACATCCGTGTCAACGGCATTAACCCTGGCTGTAAATCCGCCCATCCCTTTCCCGTTGCTCCTAAAGTGCCCAGCGACTGACGACCCTTTAGTTGTGCCGAGCAAGATGAACCCAGTGGGAGAAGAGGGCAACATGTTTGCCAATCTCTTTGACCAAGTCCCCGCCAAAAGAGCGGGTAACGATGAAGACATTGCGGGTGCGGTGCTGTATCTCGCGAGTCGGGCTGGGGTAAGTCTGAGAAATCCCTTCATGACCTGGAGGAAAAGGAAAGTGACTAACAAGAAGACATTCAGGCATACGTAGACGGGGTCAATCTGTGTGTGGATGGAGGACGTATCTTGGTAGCAAACGGACAGACATAGCATTGTTACTGGCGTACCTAATAGCACTTATTTTCCATGACTTTTGAATTTTACACACCTATGCGAACACTATTCAGCGTTTACCTCATGTCTGCGTGCGTCCTACACACTTCCCCACGACCATATACGCGGCAATATCTGGCCCTGGAAATGAAGCCATCCATGTCCAAGACCAAGACTCGGGAACATTTTGGTGGACGTCGGCTTTTCCGCCAGCAAAACCGACAAGCTGGGAGCACATTAATAGTAGACACAGAAACACGAAGCCCCGAAGGCAAAGATTCCCATCGTTGCTTTATGTCAGCGTGAGACAAGTGAAACAATGTCCATCGTCGCATTAGCAAACGACGACGCACCGTACGTACATCCCGAACCCGGACCTAAGCTCTCTCTAATAACCTCTAGATCGGTTCTTGACGAGGAAGAACTGCATCGTCTCGCCGCCGAGCTCGGCTTCACCATCTCCAACCACCACGATGCGCAGTCTTACCTTCTCTTGCTCAAGTCCTTCGAGGCCGTCATGCTTCGAGTAGACACCGGCGACGACTACGTCCACCCTGCTTTGTCCCCGGTGCCTACCACGAAGCCTCGGTCGTTCTGGAAGCCGGATGCCAAAGATAATCCTTTGAATGCCTGGAGTCACCGTTGCGATATCACAGCCGCTCAACCGACCAGTGACCTTCTCAGGGGCCGGACTGTCGCCGTCAAAGATAATGTGTGCGTCGGCGGCCTGCCCACCACGCTGGGCACACATCCCGAAATCCTGACCAGAGACGGTCATCTTCCTCTATCGCCTATCGACGCGACCGTCATATCGCGCTTGCTTACCGCGGGTGCCACGATCAAGGGCTCCTCGACATGCGAAAACTTCTGCGCTTCGCCCTTGGCATGTACATCGGTCACTGGACCGGTACATCATCCGCTGCTCCACGGGTACACAACCGGCGGCAGTAGCAGCGGCTCATGCGCCCTCGTCTCTTCGGACGCCCTGCGCCGGTCAGGCAAGGACACCTTTGGGGAGACGGCAGATCTGGCGATTGGCGGCGACCAGGCGGGCTCTATCCGCAACCCGGCGTGTTACACGGGCGTCTACGGGCTGAAGCCGACGTTCGGGCTGGTCCCGTACACAGGTGCTGCTTCCATGACGCCAATGATTGACCATCTCGGTCCGATCGCGTCAAGTATAGAAGATATTGCGACGCTACTAAAAGTCATGGCGGGATGGGACGGCATTGATGCCCGGATGACCCCCGAGACGCCTCTCGTGGCCAATGTCAAGGACTATCCCGCTCTGGTCGACCAGTACCGCCAGGCGACTTCCGAGCCTGGGAAACCTGTCTTGAAGGTAGGATTGCTGACCGAGTCCTTCAGCGTGACGGGCCTGTCGCAGCAAGTGCGCGAGCTAGTGCTCAAGGCAGCGAGAGAAGGCTTTGAAGCCGCCGGGGCCGAGGTCGTCGACATTTCGATCCCCATGCACTCCGAAGGTCCCGTCATCTGGACGGCTGCCACCCGTCCATCCATGGCTTTGGGTCTCCTACACGGGAAGCCTTCAGGCTGTCTGTCGTACCTATCGCCTCACACCAAGACGCAGTGGCGTCCGGGCCAGGACGTTTATCAGCTTTTGACCCAGTCCAACCCCGCCGTCATCAATATTCTCCTCAGCCAAGTCTTTGACAGATCCCGCCTACCCCCCTCCATCGAGGCCAAAGCCCATCGAAAAGTCTTCCAGTTGCGCGCCGCCTACGACGCGGCGCTTGCGCAGGTCGACGTGTTGGTCACGCCGTGCGCGCCGACCGTGTCCATGCCCCATCCCGACCCACGTGCGTCGATACTGGAGAGGCTGAAGCCCGCCATCGGACTGACGAGCAACACGTGCCCGTTCAATGCTACGGGACATCCGGCGATGAGCGTGCCGTGTGGAGAGTTGCCGCCTACGGGGATGCCGCATGTGAAGATGCCCGTGGGAATGCAGGTTGTCGGTAGGAGATGGGAGGATGAGACGGTAATGAAGGCGGCTGTAGTCTTCGAGGCCGGACAGAAGAGGCTGGCGCGTGCTTAGATTAGAGACGTTGTAGGGCAGAGATGAATACCTTTTTTTTCTTATCGGGCTATGCTGTTCTTTTTGTCTCTTCATCTGTGTCTTCTGATAAAAAGGCAGTGATCTTCTCATCCATCCACTCTACATCCGCCGGGCTTGACCCTGCACCCGCCAAGTGCCCCCAAACAGATGGAATCACCTTCAGAGTCCCTCTCTTCAGCATCGCGACCTCGCGCTCGCTGGCTTCGGGGCGAAAGTATTGGTCCGTCCGACACGGCATCAGCAAAACCCGCGCTTCGACCCGTCCCAAGGCCTCTTCCAATCCGCCACCGTCCGTCAAGATGCCGATGTCGCCGTTTTGCCACATGCGCAGCTTGACGAGCAGGTCGTTCGGGTACCACCCATCGTAGCGCGGTCCAGTGGTCTCGCTATCCCACGCTTGCAGGCTGTCGTGGCCCAGGTCCCTGTAGAGGTGCTGGTCAAACCACTCGGCACTGGTGAGCCACGCCGAGTAGGCCTTGCCGAACGCGCGGACACCGCGCGGCGCATGATCCCGAGGCTTTCCTGTATAGTCGACGGAACTTTCTAGGGCGGCGGACGGGCCTTCGAGGAACTGTCTGTTATGACCGCTCGTCCGAGCCGAGGAGCAAATAATGACGGCATTGCGTACCATGGCCGGATACATGACGGTCCAATGGTAGGTAATCTGCCCACCCATGGAGAACACCAAGACGACATCCAGCACGTCGACACCCAGATGGGCGAGCAGCGCATGCTGGGCGCGCACGCAGTCGCGGTAGTCGAGAGAGGCGGGGAATGAGGGGGTGTTGGAGGGACTTGAAGACTCGCCGTTGCCAAACAGGGCGACGACGATGATCCTGTGGTTTTGCAGAGCACCGAAAGAGAAGTTGATGGTTGATTGAAGGGAGCCCTTGAAGCAGGTTGGGATGAGGGCGACTTTGGTGGCAGTGCTGTTTATGTCGAGGTAGGCCAGGCGGGCGAGGGGCAAGGTGGTCCCATCCGTGAAGGTGAAATTGGGGAGGTCAAAGTAATGGACTGGAGATTGATTTCGGGCCATCTTGGGTGGTATTACACTATCAAGGTTTGATGGTGAAGTGTGAAGCTTGTTGCTGTTCCAGTGTGAGGAAGAGTCGCGACCTGATGGGGCGGGGAAGATGGACATATATTATACACACCTTGAATGTATACGGATATCGGAGGGGCCGATTTGCAAACTACAAAAGACGAACGTGAAAAGGATATCACACACTTGCGTCAGATAGTCAAAGTCGCAAGTTCTAAATCCATTCACGGATCCCGCATTGGTTTATCATGAGTGTTGCTCTTGTTCCCCAAAGCCGAGGCGCCTGGGAACCTGTGACAATACAATAGCCTGATCGGTAACTCCGATAACTCTTGCAAGTTCAGATAGGGACTAATAACGCAGACCAAGGACCAGCTATAAGTGCTACCAACAGTCAAATTATGCTACACTAGGCCTAAAACAGGAGGATACATCATGGTTACAGTCCTAGTATAGTGTAATTTAAGTGGTAATAGCACTTATGGCTGGCACTTGGTCTGTGTTATCGGTCCTTATCCGAACTTGCAAGAGTTATCAGAGTTGCCGATCAGGCTCCAAGTGTCTGGAATACCTGGCGGCCCAGAACACAAACTCGTCCCACAGCACAACAGCTTTGCGATGATAAGATACATAAACTCGTCGCGCAGCTGACAATGGTAAAGATGATCAAGTTCCAGAATCTAACCTGCGATAGATCAAAGATTTCTCTCTCAACCAGAAGCCCAATTAAAACTGCACGCGACTTAAGCCCAACCCTGACTGGGCGGAACTCGCGATTATGGCTTCTTAAGCTCGCTCACCTGCACATTCGTCGTCTCATAGCAACTCAAATGTGCACAGTTGTCCAACTAAAAACAGCGCTAAGCTCATGTTACGGCCACTGAAGAAGCCAAACACCACCGTAAAGGCCGCCAGCGGGGCAGCGCTGGATTCCAGTGTGGACTATAAAGGGGTAACAAGGTACAGGCGTCAACTAAGGATTGTGACGATAGACACATTGAGCCGACCTACTCGGCTGGACGGGCGATACCCCAGTCTCCAGCAGCCTGCCAAAGTGCCCCGCATCGAGGAGTGCAGGTATCATGGTCGAGCGCCTATCAGTTCAGGTAATTATGACAGAGGCACTAACAGACCTCATTCCACGAAGAAAGCCCTTGTGGGTTTTCAGCACGGCGCCCGCATCCGCATCGTGAACGGCAGCATCGGCGGGAAACGCTTGCGGGTAAGCACAATAGCCTCGACGAACACGCATGCGCAGACCAGTGCAGCAACCCTCGTCACTTGGGCGAAGACAATGGGCGGAAACGGCTTCTGAAGCACTAGTGAGAAAATCACGCCCCAAGCCGACGCACCCGACAACGCGATGCCCGTTGCGAACCCTCTTTGGGGGAAAAGTAAATGCCTTGGCCTTGCATAACGACCCCAACGGCCGGGCCGAACACGAGCAACAAGTTCACCCCGCCCCGCACGTCAAGCGTGAACATGGATTGCTGCCGACGAGTACACGTGCCTAATAGAAGCTGGAGCGAAACGAAACGGTGCTAATACTGCCCGCAGCTATGATGGCGCGCGGGCCGTGGACGCCGGAGACGGCCCCGGCTTGAATGTCGCAGAAGGTGAGACCGCAGTATTAAGCGCCGAAAACTCAGGACGCCGAAGACGGGTCATGGCTTGCGAGCTGGTTGCACTGGATGTGCGCTTGGATAGCACCGATGCCTTCGGGATACAATATGGGCGATTCATCTGTACTGGTGAAAGCTGTACGCAGTGGCTTGTGTCTCCGGGATCCTGTCAAGCTCAAAAACACCCGTCGGTGTAAGTTGATGGGAAATCCATCCTTGTCGATATGGATTACGAACTTTTCGTTCAACAATGGCCTTGGAAGAAGATATCAGTCATGGCGTGCTGATATCGATCGTTCCCCAAACCGAGTCTAGGGCGGAGGCTAGTAGTCACAGCCGGGAAGAGCATGCATGAGCAAAGTGTAAAGCCAACTTTCCCACCACTCGGCATGTATATTCAGGGCTTTGCCATCAAGCATCTGAATCGCAACGGCCGACTTTGACCGGGGCGGCGACCCCGAAAGCCTCTCCGCCCGTCCGGTCGGGTCGCCCGCCGTCGTATCGGCTGCATCCTCTCTGGGTGCTGCAGCACGACGCCGGTCTTCCCTTGATATAATAGTTGAAATGCACCCAGAAGCGAATCATCGACTGCCAAGCAAACATCAATAATTCCACGAGCCCTCCTGATAACAGCTCACTATATTCACCGATACGAAGACATATCCACACAAAGAAAGCATCATGGCTCCCAATGGCGACGCCTTTGTCATGAACCCCTCGGCCCCGGAGCCACCCACGCGTTACGCCCATGCTCGGCTCGCCCCTGCCACTTCCCACCGCACCATCTACATATCGGGAATTGCCTGCGTTCACCCAGCCACGGGCGAGTGGCCGGGCGTCAAAGACAACGGCGATGGCACGTACGCCCTCGATGTGCGGGCACAGACGGCAGCGGTGTTGTCCAATATCGACCTCATCATCCGCGGGGCGACGGGCGGCAAGGGCAGCGTCAAGAACCTGATTGACAGTGTCGTCTACGTGGTCGACATGAAGCGGGACTACCAGGGCATGAATGAGGAGTGGAACAAGGTATTCGCGACGAGGGCCGAGGCACCGGCCAGGGCGACAATTGGGGTCAAGGAGCTGCCGGACCCGAGAATGCTGGTCGAGATTAAAGGTGTTGCTGTTGTCGAGATGTGATCAACGTGCATGTAGCTATCAGATGATGACTTGGAAGAGATTTGTCTTTGCGAACCACCTGTGCTCACTTTGTCGAAGTTGAGTTTTAGACTAGGACGATACAGCCAATCTGCAAGCAGGTTAAGCGCCGCTTGATAAATCAGGGGATAGAGTGAGTGATACGGAGTCAACCATCAGTCAGTAGATGGACTTGCATCTACAGGTTATTTCCGAGTCAGCAGTCGGACACCGCCGTCACGCAGGCCGAGAAGTGGATGGTGACACCGTATCTTTATAAGCTAGTAATAAAAACGTAGAGAACTTACACAGCTGTTAAAGTGAAGAGGAAAGAAGACGTTCTACAAAAGCTGGTTGATCTCTGGACTTGGATGCAGGATCACAGAGCACCCAGGTACAGCACCATTTCAGATGCTTGAATCATGTTGGATACGGCTTCGCAATCATCAATATCACGTCACAAGTCTTGCTTAGAGCACCCCAAGCACTTCCCAATCAACGTACAGTAAAGTCACGCATAAGCACCGGATTATCTCTTAACACTTTTATTCTTGCTGTTGCGATCAATCTCGCAAGTCAATTTCCGTATACCGAGCCACAATTCCCTCGACCATTCTCCTGATATTCTTGGCGGCCGAGAACTTGACACTCAACGTATCAAACAGCTCAATCGCCAGCTGCAGCGTCTCGATCGCTTTGCTCTCCCTCAACACCACCGCCAAATTCTCCGGCCTCGCCGTCGTCGCATACGTCAGCGAAAGTGTAGACGTGAAGAGTGCCAGCAGATTGAGCCAGTTGTATGCGAACCGCTGCTGCCGGTGCATCGTGGTGGCTTCCCGGATCGCTTTGCCCGCGGCATCACCCAGCGTCTCGACGCGGGCCTGGTCGAGCGTTGGGAAAAGCGGCGACGGGCGGTACAGCATGGCGACCTGCATGTAGTAGTTGAAGTCGTACCAGTGACTGCTAAGATGGGGCACCTGCGGGTGCGTGTCGGGTAAGGGGAAGGGCATGCTGCGGCGCCAGTCGATGAGTTCGCGGTGGAGGGAGTGAATGACGGCCTCGCGCTCGGAGATGGGCATTTGGGCGTTTCTCTTGTTGGAGTAGACGGACTTAACAATCTTGCTGGACAGTTGGCGCAAGCGAAGGACGTGAAGGGGGACTGCCATGGTGGAGGGCCGAAGGGGGTTGCGCTGGCGAATGCCAGTGGCAGTAATGTCTTCGTCGTCGGCGTCGGCAAAGGGCTGTCTATATTAGCCGTGCCTTGTTTGGTTTCTTTTGCGCTGAGCCCACCTCGACGTCTATGTCATCGTCGTGCAATGCAAAAGGTCGCCCAAGTGCTGTTGATACGACCCTTGAGACATACTTCTTAGCCCAAGAGCACGCCGACAGTATCTGCTGTCATAGCTTACCGATCCATCATGTACACTGAGTAAAACACACGCTTTCGATGCTCGGCGATATCGACAGGAAGCGCGTCGTATGACGACGCCGTATGCAAGCCCATGCCGACTGATAACCTCGCAGCGAGGCCCACAAGAAACCAAGTATCTAGAGCGACGGGTGAATACTGTGAACCGAGCATCAGGAAATGGGGGCGATGTACTTGGTCCTAGCTGGTTGAAGAAAGAGTAAGACACCTGGAGCATGATGACCTCCAGCGCGACCTATCACCAGTCAGGTTCTCCATCATATTACCCCCGGTCGCGAGGCGCAACATACCATGTCCCCACACCCAAGCGCATCCTCCATATAGCCAAGGGCCTTGTTGTAATACAGCATTGATTCAGACTCCTCACACAGGGCAACCGAGCAGTAGGTGGTTGATCCAATCGCCAGTATCATCCACAGCCTGAACATCCACAGCGGCGATTGGGCCGCCGGGTCCTGAGGATTGCTCAGGACCGTGGCCAACGTCTCTTCGAACTCATGCCGTCGCACGATCGGATACAGCGTGTGGGAGTGCGAGAAGTAGAAGTCCACAAGGTGCTGTAGGTGACTCTGCGGCGGTATCTGAACGTCCACGAGGGACGGTTGGGGGTCCGTGATATCGGATAACGTGATGCCGGAAAAGAAGGGGTGATGGAAGGCAGTTGAACTATCAAAGCCGTGATACAGAGTTGACCCGAGCAGGTCGGCCGGGGATCCACCTAGGATTTGCTGCGCGGACTCGATCTCAAGCTCTTTGTGGAAGACGAAATCCGCGCGGTCCGGGGTGAGACGTCTGAGCACCGCCTGCGTCAACTTGGCAAACGACAATCCCGAAGCGGACCCCAAATGCCGTTCTGCCGCAGCCTCGAGCGTGAGCAATCTCAACTCATCACCAAGCGTTGTCGTGGCCGTCATGGGCCGGGTTCGGGAAGGCGATTGGTCTGCGGCGGCTTGCAGTATCGAAAACTCCGACCCCGAGGGCTCCATCATCTGGTCCTCGAGCATTGTATCCGGACGAGCCGCGGCCTGCGCGTCTCTCAGCGCAGCCGCCAGCTCGTCCTCCAACTTTCGAATCTTGTCCTCCAACAATCGCACAAACCTAATGATATGTTCCCGTTAACGCCAGCACGATTGCAAAACATACATGTACCGGTTGGGGCGGGGGGGGGGGGGGGGTGGAATGAAACCCACGCAATCGGATACGCCGCCGTCTGCTGATCGTCGTTGAGGAAACTACACGGGAACCGGGCCATGCGACAATTACCACACTGGGGCAGGATGCGGTCACATTTCTTCTTGCGCCGGTGGCAGCGCTGGCACGACGTCCGCGCCTGAGCCTCGCAGGGTCTTGCTACTGCTGCGGCGGCAGCGGCTTCAGCTGCTGTCGGCGTCTGAGAGAGCGGCATGGCCCTAGGGGTGCTTATGCTTGCGCCAAATGGTGACGGCTTCTCCGACGGATCTGTTACAGTGCTGATCTGTGAGTACAGTATCTGAGGGGAACCGACGGCCCTGGCATTGTTGAGGCATGCGGGATGCCCACGCAGGGGCGGGGAGATAAGACAAACATGAAGCTAAAAGCGGCTTGAACTGTGGAGAATGCCTGTCTATCGAATACTGGCCGTATCCCGGAAAGGGGATGGATTACGAAGTATGCCCTGAGATAAAGCCGTGGTATTATCATTCGACAAGTTGTAAAGCGAGAAGCTTGCTATATCGTATTGACTGCCAAATATCTTCCAGAGCCTCCTAACTTTATCCTGCCGTGCAGTCATTCGTCCCAGGCTCACACCTACAAGGAATAGCCCCCGTCAATCACAACATTGACGCCTGTTATGCTTCTGCTCTTCGCAAGCGTATATACTTGTTCGGCCACGTCCTGGATTTCGTGCGTGTTAGCACCGGTTTTTGCCCTGCCAGACTCGGGTATCATTCACGTACCTCAACCGTGACGGCTCGCTTAGTCTTGGTCTGTTGAATATGCGCAGCTTTGCCCTCATCTGAGAACTTTGTAGCCCACTCCTATCGCCCATTTCAGTCATTAGTGACTTCGGTGCATTTTTCTCAATACGTACTGTGAGGAGTAGACCTGGGGATACGGTATTGACTCGAATCCTTGGAGCGGCGATAACCGCAAGCACCTTGGCCAGGTGGATCTGAGCGGCTTTGGTTACAGCGTAGGCCTAGGTTCTGTAAGTCGTGGAAGGTTTCGACAGCAACAGATGGGTAATTAAGCAGTACCAAAGAGCTTCCACTAGCACCGATACCCGCTATGGATGCTGTCGTGATGAACGCGCCCTCCGTCTCGTCCAAGTGCTTTTTGGCGGCATGCATGAGCCAGAGATGTGACTTGACATTCATGTTGAAGCACCTATCCCAGTCATCCTCTACAACGTTGTCTGAGCCAATCCGTTAATTTCCGTCTAGTTTGATTTCCGGGGGCACGAAGTACGCACCGTCCAAGTTCGTAACGCCTCGAAAGCGTGTCCATCCGCCATTCGAAAAAACAACATCCAGTCGACCCATTGCCTGGATAGTTTCATCAACGAGTTTCGAGATTGCGTCGCGGTCACCCAAATCCGCCTGAATGGCAATCACATTTGGGCCTGCCGGCGACTTGAGCTCTTCGACCAACTTTTCTGCTCTTTCCACATTGCTACCGTAGTTGATGACCACTCTGAAACCGTTCTTAGCAAATACACGGGCAGCTGCGGCACCTAAGCCAGCGCTCCCAGCTGTGATGAGGACAACAGGCATTGGTTCCATGGTCAGTATGAGTCGTAAATCCTATTGCATGGGCAAAGTATGCAGCAATCTTCCGTGTCTAAAGTCAGTGAATACCGGCCCATGATGACCTCGGTACATTGACTTAAATGCCCCCCCCCCCGCCTTGTATAATCGCGTCTTCCGATGTCGGCTATCCCCACCCACACAAAGGTGAATCGGATCTTCCGACATTGCTACATACTGACCCCGCACGGATAACAGTGTGTCAGGATTTGGTGACAGACTACAGGCTGGATAAGTTGATACGCATGAACCAAGCTCATGATAGGAAGTAGATTGTTTGAAATGGACCACAATCAGTAACATGAGGCTTATATGGTGGTTCCGGGACATTTACGGCTCGGAAAAGTATATTATGATTATTATAGAGGTTTTTTTCTAAACTAGTACTCTTGTCATCTCGAGAGTCGGGGGGAGGATGCTATGTGACTCCTAGCCGCTGAGGAGCTGTGGACCCTTGAGAGAAAGAAACAAATTCTGATTTGTACTCCTACATGTAGGCGTGCACAGTTGACGAGTATATGTGACCAGGGAGCTGTTGGGTAAACTGCGAAATTGTGTACGTATATCGATGCCAATTGCCCCGGGTGCGTTTTGCTCTCTAGTAGACTAATGCAGGAACGGTCCGGCGTTAAATTCAACAACATCAGGTCACTTAAACTAACATAAATACTGACTTTAAAATATAATTTATTTAGGGAAAAAGCGATTCTCTCTTCCAGATGATTGACTCGCGTTACAAATTGAAGCTTGAGTGATCTAATGCATGAGCAAAAACCCCAGCTTCGACATACGTCCCCTGGCCAATTGTGTGTTCGTCAGCCGTGATGGTTACGGCGCTATATACTTCGTATACCCAAGGCACATTGGTTATTCGCCCAATGATTCGCAAATCTTGAGACTCTGCCAGATTTTCTACTTTGGAGATTATGTCTCTGTGAGAGATGGGTTCAGTACTTTTCGGCTTCAGCATCTCTCCCATTGTTATGGGCCAAGATGGCGACTTGACATTATGAACGGGCTGAGACACAGCCTGCAAGGGTGATTCATGGCCATGTTACAGAAGTGGTATTGGTGTTATCAAAAATGCGTGAAATATAAAATACACCAAAGCTTCTCCCCTAGCCAACAGACCGATTCAAGTAATGACTTGATCCTTTCACTCAAAAACCTTGTTAATCAGCCTTCCTACCCTTCCAGGCTCCCGAGCTATATACAAAGCCTCATATTGATCAATCTCCTCCTTGGTGCCGCCTAAGCCTATGTCTGCAGTTCCAGGTCTGACATAGCTTGTTTTGAAGAAAAGTTTCCAGCCAACAAAAGCCAAAATGAAAAAGCCAATCATCCCATAGTCCAAGAAGAACCACATCACATCCCAACCTCCCCTGAGGAACAAATCGTATCCGGCAGCTAGAAGCATGAACAAGGTGCCACCCATAGCGAAGTATGAAGTATACGGCTGAAATCTCCCTCTGTATGGGAGAGTCTCCCGGGATATCCCTTGTTTCTTCATTGCAGCGTAAAAGTGCCGATAGGTCAGTGCCGTGAAACCGTAATTGAGAAGTTGACAGCAAGTGACCAGGTCCACCAGATATACAAGGACCTCTGCCGATGTGCTACCAAGCTGCAGGAAGGCCAGCATGCAGAAAGAGAGTGAGAAAAGCAGCGCATATAATGGCACGCCGCCTTTAGTGCACCAGGAGAATACCTTTGGCGCAAAACCCGTGAGGGACATGCCATGGAGAACGCGCGTGGCAGAAAAAAGCAAGCCATTCCCAGCACTGAAGATGGACGTCATAACGAGGGCGTTGACAATGTGAGGGAGAACATGTATGTGCAGGCGGTTCATGGCAATAATGTAAGGCCTGTGCCAAAAGGGTTAATAGCGTCTCAAGCCAGATTCTTGTCGATTAACATGAATGCTTTCCACTTACGATGCTGCGCCAGTACCTTTGCCCCCGCTTTCACCTCCCAGGATGGCTGCCAAGGTCGAGTCGTCGTACGGAATTACGATGCCCATGCATAGCGCAGAACCGACGAAAAAGAACAAGATCCGCCATACAAAAGATCTGTAAGCCGGTGGCAGGATCCGGCGAGGGTTCTCCGTCTCAGCAGCCACCATAGAAATGTACTCGGGTCCGCAAACCCTAGATAGTACGTTAGTTACCCAGGTTGGCTGGCTAAACTCCCGGGAAGTCACATTATTGTGAAGAACTTACGAAAAGCTCGCCTGGTACATGCAGGACAAGATGCCGAGGAACCTACCCGTGTTCCCGGAAGCGTTGTGCTCGACGAAGGCCCCAGGGCTCTGCCAGTATCTGAACCCATAAGCATCATGAAGCGGATTGCCGCCGACCATGGTGACGAAGGTAAAGAAGAACAGGCCAATCATCAGCAATACCTTGAATATAGAAAGGTAAAACTCGGAAATTCCGAAATATCGGACAGTGATGACGTTGAGAAAGGCATATAGAGCAATCATGGGCACGATGATTGCCACGACTGGGACAGCGTCGGTCCAAAAGGTGAGCATGATGCTCATGGCCACAATCTCAAAGGGGACGAGAAATGCCATGTTGAGGAAAAAGTTCCATGCCATGGCGAATCCCAGCGCCTCGTCGACCCACTCGCCCGCAAAGCGGACGAAAGGCGAAGGCACGGGCACGTAGGTCACCATCTCAGCAAAGCACTCGTTCACCGCCCACATGACGCAGCCCCATATGATGAAGGCAACGAAGAGGCCTGCGGGACCGCCCTTTGGTAGAGCAGAGCCCATCTGAACGTACAGAGCTGGAGGGTGTGGTTAGCGTGAGGCCGTCCAAGCCGGTGAGACTTTGGACTTCTTAGCGGGCTGGACGTACATGTGCCAATTGCTCCACCAATAGCAAAGAGCTGGACTTCCTTTCCCCGAAGCTTGCGATGCAACGCTTGGGAACCGGCTTTTGTGTTCACCATGCTGCCAACACCGATATCCACATTGGAGCCATGCCCCGAGTCATTGTCCACGATAGGGGGGGTCTTCTCGGTATGCTTAGAGGTAGCCATGACGGCATATGGTGATGGCGGTGTCTCCCTTGCTTAGGCCAGAACTGCGTAGGATGTCGGGATTGAGATGCGTTTCGGAGGGTGGGCTCGACCAGCCATAAATGCCAAACTTCTTTGCCTCTCCATCCCCCTTGAATCGACTCGGTCACCGAAACCAGTTACACGATAGGGTCGTGGAGCTTATCACGATAGAACTGATTACAGACTCTTCGGGATTGGACGCCTGAGCTTGGATAACGGGACTGATATCGCCAGCCGTTAGTGTCGGACTAGCACCCGAAGTGGAGAAATGCTCTATCTTGTTATCGGCCTGCCAGCAAATGATCGGGTTGATGCAGGCTGAAACCGAGATCAAGATTGCACTGATTAGACAGAAGGATATTGCAAGCTTCTGAGCACTTGACCACTACTCAGGAGAGTTCGGTTGATTTGTTTGAACACACATGCTTGAGGCCGACAGAGGGTCGCAGATACATGTAGCTGCAGAGGCGACAAAACTGTGACACTAGGTATTAACAAAACCTCAGAGAAAGGATCTTGCAAGAAGTATTGAAGCAGCAAAGCACACATCGAGTGTTGGACAAGAGTCAAGTGGCCGGGGTAAACGACTAGATCGAATCGCAAGTGGCTTCTTGGGGCTTCATACAGGATTTGCAGCTAATCACTGCTTTGCTAATTCGTCATTCTATCTTTGACTACCGGCTAAAAGGTCAGTAGATTATACGGGGTTTTGTGAACTTAGGCCTTGTAGTTCCCTTGGCACTTGTATTCTTCATACTTCAGATGAGGTTGGAATTCACAATACAGCGTCTCCTTTTGTGTTAAACACACCCGTCAGTTGAAGAAACCACGTGGTCCATGATGTCAGACTTACCGGAGTGCTTGCCATTTTGAAATTATACTCTGCTTCCTCGTCGGAAACGAAATGCTTCTCGAGTCCAGCAGCCTCCACTGCGAGCTGTACTTTGCAGCTTCTCTCCATCAAGCAGAATAGGTAAGCCGCCTCATCCACCGTCTGGCCCACAGTCAAGAGTCCGTGGTTCAGCCAGATCGCAGCTTTCCCTGTTCCCAGACTGGCGGCAATTTTCTCGCCCTCGGAAGCTTCGTTGGCAATACCACCGTAATCTGCGTAGACGGAGTGCGCATTGTAAAAGTAACAAACGTCTTGGTTCAGCATCTCGAGTGGTCTCGCGAAGGCAGACCATGCCCGCCCACAAACAGAGTGCGTATGGCAGATGGCATGGACGTCGGGCCGGGCACGATGCACCGCGCTGTGAATCTGGAATCCAGCAGCGTTGATCGAACCATCTGTGTTGCCGCCGACAACTTCACCGTCCAGGTCGACGCATATCATGTCGCTCGCCTTGAGCATCCCAAAATGGACGCCCAGTGGATTGATCCAAAATCGGTCCTCGTACTCGGAATCTCTCACACTAATGTGGCCTGAGATACCCTCTGCGTACCCTTCGCTCGCGAAGACGCGGAAGGCCCCCGCCATGTGCTCCAGCTGCCACTGGCGCGTCTCTGCATGAGAGGCAAATCTCGGGATCGAAGGGAGGGCCTTGCCTCGGTGGGCCATTGCTGCCATTGCGTCGACATCTTTAGACGTGGCCTGAACTGGAGCCGGTGTTGATGAGGTAGGTGGTGGATTGGCGACTGCCGAGGGAGCCATTGCGTTGCGTTTGCTCTGGTCTGTATATTACTTCTTTGTTGGATAGATGCGTCTTGGAAGAGTCGAATTTGCTTAATGTTTGGTGTGAGTACTCTGAGCCGGTGCAAGATAATGCCATTCTCCATCAGACAGGTTTCACGGCTGGCTAGATATCCTCTTGGCATTGTCGACGCTGTCGGAGCTTCCGACATCGTCGTAGTCTCGGCCGACGGGAAAGTTATTAGCGTTTAGTTCGCGAGTGCCGACGACCCACAAAAGCTGCGGGCAAAGCGGGGGAGTGGGGCGCTGTTGATTTACACAACACACGCCATAGACATTAGGTTTTATTCTGACGACTCACATATGATTAACTGAACAACACAAATTATCCCAGATCGAATCGTTTTTGGTTCTAACATTCAGTCTACGAGCTATCGATTGGCGACATACCACAGTGACATCGAAGCACCTGCTTTCAAGGCCATCAAAATGGCACGTAATAGCATTCTACGCGAGAGTAAGTGACAAGACATCCATATGAGAAAGATTTGCCCACTTATCCCTAGCTCACTGATTTGTATAGTGGCGCAAGCTGTCGCTAGCAATCCAGCGCCCATTATCATAGGCGTTTTGATTGCAAGCGTTGTGTACTATTATATCTACGATCCGCTGGCGGTATCCCCTCTGCGGCTCATACCTGGCTCCAGAGTCTACGCAGTGACGAAATGGCGTCTAGCGTTCGATGACTACAACGGCACAAGGACTCGGAAAATACATGAATTACACCAGAAGTACGGAACAGCCGTTCGTGTTAGCCCTAACGAGGTCTCGTTCTCGTCTCTCTCAGCCTTGCGCACCATCTACGGCGCCGGCTCAGGGTTCGAAAGGACCAGCTTTTATCGCATGTTCGACGTTTATGGACGACAAAACCTGTTCACGTTTGCCGATGGGAGAAGGCACAGCGAGAGAAAGAAGCTCCTTGCGCACGCTTATTCTAAGAGTGTGGTTCTGTCGTCGACTGGCATCGCCCGACCCCTTGTGGAGAAGAACGTGAATAATTTCCTTAACCTTCTCGAACAGGACAAGTGTGTCGCAGAGGAAATATTCCACAGTTTGCATTGGTTCAGCCTTGACAGCATTACTGGATTTTTGTACGGAGACAAACACGGAGGAACTCACGCACTAGATGGAAACGACGCGGACAGGATGATGCTTAACGATATCATCGATCCCAGCCGAAGAAAGCTCAGTTGGTTCGCTGTCCACCTCAAGACATACACGAACTGGCTCTACACGAGAGCCGGCGTTGCGGAGAAGCTTGTCACAGCTCTGGGTCTCCTTCCCATGAAGAAGCCAGCAACATACACTGGTATTCGGGCTCACGGTTTGCGATCATGGCAAGAATTTGAAGCCAATGCCATCGAAGATGGCGAGTTATACGATGCAAAAGCAATAATTTCAAAGCTATGGCAACATAGTAAGAGCGAGAAAGAGCCCAAGCTCGATGGCCTTGACATCGCGTCCGAAGTCGCAGACCACTTCCTAGCCGGGATTGACACGACCAGCGACACCCTGATGTTTGTAATTTGGGCACTCTCCAGGCCTGAGAATAGGAAGTATCAGGACCGATTGATAGCGGAGTTGGATCTCATATCTCCTGGCTCTCGTAACCAAGACGGAAATCCGACAGCGGAAGTCGCGGACAAATTACCTTTTCTCGACGCAGTCATCAAAGAAGGTCTTCGGCTATACGCCCCGTTACCGGCGTCGGAGCCACGCTCGCTGCCTATGGATACCACAATAGACGGATACCACATTCCCGCTGGTACGGTTGTCAGTATGTCACCGTACACGTTGCATCGGAACGCGGCTGTATTTCCAGAGCCTCTCAAATTCAAGCCAGAAAGATGGCTGGGGGAGTGCGGGGATCTTACAGAGATGAAGAAATGGTTCTGGGCGTTCTCTAGTGGTGGTAGGATGTGCATTGGCATACAGTAAGTCTTATTCGAATTTCTTCTTCTTCATTCGACAATATTCGCACGTAATGGACGCTAACAAGTGGCTCTTAGCCTTGCCATGGCTGAGATGACAACTCTCCTAGCAGCCCTCTACTTGAAGTACACAACCGACGAGCAAGACAGGCAAAAGAACATGAGCCCCGGAATTACAAGCCGATTTGAAGTCTTCTCCGACGAAACACTACCAGTAGTCAAGGTAGGCCACGAAATGGTTTGGTATCCTCTGCGGTATAGCTACTAATTCCTTCCCAGGAGCACGAGTGTTGGATTAGCTTTACGCGACGACAAAAGGAATGAGGAGATTCAAAGACTTTGAGAGAGTCCCCCAACTCACGTCGTGGTGGATGTTTCATTCCAGCTTCATCATTGCGCAACTCTTTTCATAAACCCCGGTTCGAATAGGATAGCTTAAACATAACAGACTATGTTTTTCTGCTTCGGATTCGGTGCAGGTGCGTCTGTTGCCATTGTTTGCTTGCCAATTGGGTAGTCTTTGGAGGTAGCGGGAGGTTAAGGAACTTCGGGGTGTACTTGACTAGCGATGCTCTTGCACAATTATGTGCTTGATGGCTGCATACATATTGGCGGCACTACTAAGACCAGAGCGCCATTGGTTTTGAGATCCGGGAGGAAGAAGCACATTGCTCCTCCGCGGTGACCCTAGAGCTTGGAGCAGTGTGCCGTTGGCGCTTATTCTATGGATACTGAGATTAAACTGACCAATTATTCCAACGTCTTTGTTTGCCTGCAGTCTGAAATTGAGCTAGTCGATCATACCATGTAAAGGAAGAGTTTATTATACAAGTATTTTTTGTATCAAGGTCCAGACTTTAGTATACCGAGGGCCTAGAAAGCCTCGGGAAAGCATGGGCTGGGAATAAGGCAGGGGGGGGAGGGGGGGTTACAGCGGCATCGTTGAATCCAGTCCGTGGCAGTGGCAAGGCAGAGGGGCCGAGATCGAGCGGGTCTCTCTTATTTCCACTTCGTCGGCCGTGTGGCCTGAGACTCTTGCTGACTTCGTCTCCCATCGACAGCAGGCTAGCAAAGATTTGATTCTCCAAGAGCCCTGGAGTCAGCCTTGGTGTCCTGCCTCATTAGCCGACGTGTATGTGTTGGTGCGTGGCGCAGCTTTACATGCATGTGTTTAGTGATCACTAACCGTTGGTGGACTGTCCGTATTCACTGGTGGCTCTCTATGCACTTATACACCATAAATCTCACCGCACCCTTAACCCTGGTCATTAGCCGAAGCGCTCTTTATGTGGTGCCTCTCCGTCTACACTTTGATCGCATATTCTCTCAAGGATTCATCGCTCAACTGGTGACATCTTGTGCATCACGATGGATACCAACAATCATTACAGCTACTCTCCCCTCTCCGGCCCACGGTCAACACGGTTGATCATACTTTACGCCAGCAAGGACACGAAATCGCCTCTCTCTTGCAAGCTCGTCGAAATCGACATCGATGCCCCGCCGGCGTACCAGGCTTTATCTTATACCTGGGACGACGAGATCCCGAGCGAGCCGATGACCGTTACAGACGAGGGGAATGCCAACCACCGCTCTCAGATCCTCCTCGTCACGCCCAACTGCGCGGCTGCTCTACGCCTGCTTCGTAAACGCATCAAGCCTGAAGATCAAGCTTCCAAGATCGGGCTATGGGTTGATGCTGTCTGTATAAACCAGTCGTCAAACGCCGAGAAAAGCGTCCAAGTTGCCATGATGGCGACCATCTACAAAACCGCACGAGACGTCGTTGTTTGGTTGGGCGAGAAATGGACACCGAGAAGGCGGATATACCTCCTACCTACCCAGATTATCGGGCCATTTGTGAAGACAGATATTACGGATATTTGGGGGCCGATTTCACAAAGGCTCGACGGCCTGGTCTCCAAACAGCTCAGAGCCCAAATCTACCTCAAATCATACCTCCTCAATCTTGCTGTGGCTAAAGCACTAACGGCTTTCCTGTTGAGAGGTATGTACAACCAACCGCAAAGTGACTATTGCAACCTTGCCTCTGAGGCAATGGGATAGCCATCCAAGGCCTTTCTGCCTTTCCTAGTCTTGTTCATCTTGTCTCTAACCAGCTGATTTCTGTATTGTTTGTGGAAGGCTGATGACTACATTTCGCATAGTTAGCCCACACCGCGTTCCTCTTGGTATCCAACAGGCGCCTTATTGGTCCCGTGCATGGACGGTGCAGGAGTTTGCACACCCGTCCGCTGCCCTCCTTTGCCTCGACGCAGGACTGTGTCATTTCCGTCATCTCATGGTTTTGACAGATTACATAGCATGGCCCAGTAAGGATTCGAATATGGAGTTTCATGCTAATTGTGTCCGCTATTCTGAATCTGGCAGCCCCCTGCCTTCTTTGGACTTCTGGAAAGGTATCTTTTACAAGAAGGCGACCGAACCTCGAGACAAAGTGTTTGCCATGCGAGAGCTCTTCCCAATCATCCTTGATGGTATCACTGTAGATTATAGCCTGCCTGTCAAGGAAGTCTTCACCGAAGCCACGAAACGCATGATTACAGTGACTCACAGCATCGATCATCTTTTCTTCTCGGTAGCGACATTTGACGCCGATGACTTCCCTTCATGGGCAGTTGACTGGGCTCCAGCTCCCGACAGCGAGTGGTCGCAGCTCTCGAAATGGTTCAGCCTGTCACATTGGTCGGACTCAACACGAGGAGCCAAGCCTACCTTCTCATTCTCGGAAGATGGGAAGACTTTGTTCCTCTCAGGAAAGAAGATAGGGCAGTTGGGAAGTTGCGTCGGGGAGCGAATTGGAGATGGAGACGAAAGAGAAGAAAGCGACTCTTCGGGGCACCCCGGCACAGGCACCGTGCCCTTCCTCGTATCTCTACCGCGCATCATGTTAGCATCCCAAGCTCTCGACAAGACGATCAGGAGGGCTTGTTTGTGGAGCCTCTGGGACCTGATACACTGGTTACTGGCATGTTACCCTCATACGAGAAGCATCGCAAGCAAGATGAAACACAAGAAAGAGAAGGTGCACCCAGGTGGCCTACACGCGTTCCTCGTAAACAACCGTCCGGCACACGTCAACTTATCGGTGGCTTTGCGTCATGGCCGGCTTTTCTTCACGGAAGACGGACAAGCCGGGGCCAGCGTTCACACCGTGCAGCCAGGAGACTCCATCTGCCTCTTTACTGGACTACAAACGCCGTTCATCATCCGGCAAAAAGGTACAGGTTGGAGGCTTGTCGGCCCGGCCATGCTATCTGGGGCCATGGATGGGGAAATGTGGCCGGACGACGAGGGGGAGCTTTCAACGTGGAATGTCTTTTGACAAGGGACGTATCTATGGTATGAAGAGTAGATCATAGCCATCAAAACGCAACTCATGAATGATGACAGATTACCACATGAACAACGAGGTACCTTGAGTAGCACCACGCGGGGTGTCAACGCAGCTTATGATCACAAGCAGCACATAATAGGCTGAGCCGGGCTCTTACGCGCGTGCCATCTTTCTATAACTCGCGGTCGTCCAGCCAGAGCTGGGACCTTTGAGCTCAACCACCTCCTCGAGGTTCTCTCGGACTTTGAAACTTAGGATTTCTCTTACCGGTGTGAAGCCAAACGCGGGGTTGTCAACGGGCTACTGTGAATTATGACATAGTTTATCACATGCCAAACGCGTCGATGCTGCTCGTTGATTACACAACACGCTGCACTGGTCAGCCTTTACAGAACGTTGCAGCGTCATCAGAAACAATGTCTCTACCATTTCACTTACTGTGGAAGCTCGAATGCCCCCGCTTCGGACAGAGAGCAAGCTTACTCCATGCGTTGCTTCCTAGTTTAACAGCAAAAGAACCCGGGCGAGATGGACATATCAAGACCCCTGAACGTATAAGGCAAAGTGGCTTCAGAACTCCGCCTTGCTTACTGACTGGGAGAGTTGTGTCTTACACCTTATTGTTGGAAACGATTGCGTCCAATCATTATCAGGTGCGGGCGAGCGCAATACTTGGTATGCGGTGTCCTGATTGATCGGTGCTGCCCCGGCCACTTTTATGGAAAGTAGCTGAGACTCAACTAGTAGAGTAATATAATGGCGGTGACAGCAATGGTTGAGCGCTGGAGAGCGAGGGGGGACGTTGCAGTCATCCGTTTGCGTTCGTTTGTGGTCATCGCGTAACTTGCTTGAGAACCGGACCAGTTCGGGAAACCATCATGGCCAAGAACTCATAGACCCCGCGGATTGGACGTGTTTCTGGGTGCGAGTCTGGGCGAGAAAGGGAGACACTCGTCTTCCCTTGACGCTTAGCATTCCACTTGATGCTGGAAGTCGAACTTTGATATAAATCAAAAAGCCTCGGCTGTAACGTTGGATACGAAACCATTCCAGAAATGGCAATGGTACCTCACTTCGTAGATGGGTCGATCGTTGTGTACAGAGAATCCGACTCTTGGCTCTGTTGGTTCTTGTCCCTTGATACCCAATGCTGGCCACTTATGATTTTGCCATCCTCGCTGGGAAGAAACCATAGAATGACAAAGACTGTAAGCATGTTCACTTGTGCCCGCTCTTTCTCGACCATAGTTCCATCAGATCATAAACCCAACTTCCTATTCACTCTTCAGCTCATCAGACTCCGCAATACAAAACCTGCAGCCAGTTCTCTTCTGAACAGAGTTATGTGTCGCCATCATGCAGATCGGGAGACTCGCCGTCCTCGTCTCCAGCCTCGTGTTGCCCTTCCTCGCCGCCGCCGCACCGACCGAAATCGAGCCGCCGGCCCCCGAAGGTAACGGAGCCACCGAGGCCCTCGGGCGAGGGCGGCCAACACCCTCAAGGTCTGCCAGGACACCAATCTGAGGGGCCCCTGCATGGCCTGGAGTATTCCGGCCCGGACTTGCTGTAAGTCCCCCCCGTGTATACTTCTTGACTATTTCGTAAAAGCCCCACACTGACCCCGAGTCCGAAGACCACATCGGCGACGCTTGGAACGACCGCGTTTTCTCCTTCCAGACCAGTGGCGGCATGCACTGTTGGCTATTCCGGGACAGTGGCTGCAGGGGGGGCTGGTTCGGTGCCTCTGGCCGGGTTAACTCGATGGGCGCCTTCGACGACAAGACCACCAGCTTCCAGTGCAACGTATAGAAGGTCAACTATGCACCGGGTCCTATCTTTGAGGGATCATCAGGATTCAGCCACTTTCTCTTACACCAGCCGGCCGCTCTCGCTTTGCAATATCACAAGACCGGCAGTAGAGCCAGGCACCCCTACCAACCACGATCATTTAGCGTTTATTTAGTTTCGACACAAGTCCTTTAGTATAACGAAAACTGCACTTCAATTACACATTCACAGCAGTCTACAACCCTCGGCCACTGGAAGGAACAGCACAGAATCACTTGTCAATGAAGATAGGTTAGTCGACGTGCAAAGATGACCGCCCCTGAGAAACATCAGACACAGCTCCGATGCCTCCTATGGCAATAGGCTTCACCTAGCTCATGTGGGAGACTTGATACCGTTCAGAGTGGATCACAGATACCCGGGCTATCCATTGCATATTGGACCTGCAGTAGTCTTCTTAAGCAAGCCCATCTGATCCTATTGTTGAGTTGCTAGCTAGCTTCTGGTCGCTTCATGACGAACCATCTAATGAACGAGAAACCAACCTCGCTCGACGTGAGGGAAACGCTGTCTGCCATAATGTGAATACCCGATGATCCTATCCGAGACTATACCACAACGCCGCCAAATGCACTGATTGCCGGGGTCTTGCACTTCTTCGCTCTGCATCAGATGCTTAAACCGCCAGGGTCTTGTTACGAGCTCATTGTGTCTTCGGCTTTCTAAGCGGAGCAGTGACAGAGAACGCAACGAGGCTGTACTCGGTCTTCTCGATCTCCTCCTTGTGAACCGCCTCTTTCTCGCTCAAAACATTCTCATCCTCATCCTTCTTCTTCTTCTCCTCTCCTTCATTCTTTTCGTCATCCTTCTTGATCTCTTTGACCACATTGCCGTTTCCATCCAGCTCAACCACAATATCACGAGTGTCAAGGGTACCGTCTTCGGTGTACATCCACATCTCCTTTAGTTCACCGCGGACAAGGCCGGTCAACCACAGGGAACCGAGCACGCCAGGAACCAGGTACAACAGCGCGGGCTGGCCATGCTTGAAGATGGTCAGCATGGAGAGAGTTACCAGCATTCCCAGGGTGTAGCCTATCAAGGAAGCGTTGAAGTAGGTCTTGCGGAAGGTTGATCCTCGAACAGTCGGGGGAGGCATCTCTTGTCCTCCCTTAAGCAAATCCAGCCACGAAGAGGACCAGAACCAATCTCCCCAACATCCGGCAATGTCAAGGTATGTGGCCTTCTGGGCCATATGCTGGGTTTCACTGACGGTGACGACGTCTCCTGAACGGGCGTCGTGCTGCTCAGATTTCAGGTCGGTTGGAACGTACTTGATCTGTTGCTGGTAGTGCCGCCACATGTCGAAACGGAGGGCGAGACACATGACGATGCCAGGGACAACGATATCTCCGAGGCCGAGAATGCTGGATCTAGCTGCAGACTGAAACTGGAGCTTAATGGGAACGTCAAGTTTGGTGGCAACGGTGATCATGTAAGGCCTGAATAAAAGTCAGCGAATGCTTGAGCAGAAGGGACCGAATAACTTGCGTGTAGAAGACCATGACAATATCGTAAAAGAACAGCCCCATCAGTACCAGGCTGCCGGTGGCGAAGGTCGTCGGCGACATGATCAGGAATGATCCGTAGCAGAAGCCGTAGCCCATCAAGTTGGAGAGGAAAGGCGAGCCAGATATGAAGTATGCGAAGACAGTCGTGGCAGCCAAGTTAAAGCCGATAACGTGGAGGGCGGAGATGTGAAACTTTTCCCGGAAGAGACCGTGGACCTTGGCCTTGACTGTCCACTCGTCAATCAAGACATGGCGCAGGTCCCAGAGGAATCGGTTGAAGTTGATTGTGTTGAACGGGATATGAGAGCGAAGAGCGAACGGCAACGGGTTGCTCTTCTGGAGAAACTGTGCGTTGTTTCGGTCCGCCTCCTCTCCTGTGAACTTGATAAAAGACTCGTCGTCGTCGTCGACACGGTATAGCGAGGCATTGTGGCGGAAGTAATTGGGAAAGACGAAACCCACGGCAACCCGTAGCGAGTGGGCGATCAAGGTGGACAAGCTGGCAACGCCCATGACGGACATGTACACCCTTAGGATCTTGTTGAGAATCGCCGGGTCCTGGAGCCATTGGATTAGGTAGTAGAGGCCAATCAGCATGGCACCAGCAAGGAGTGGAAAGAGGATGGCGTCGGTCGGCAGGAGACCCTCGGTGATGGGTTCGTCCTCCTTGCGCTCACGATCCCCTTCCCTACGTTTTGCAGGGGCGGCCGAGGGGGGACGGCGAAGGGAACCGTGGGCGCCGACGTAGATGGTGGCCAAGGCGCTGAAGATGAGCTTGGCCTCCATGACGGAGAAGCTGGCGTAGAGGTACAGGTCCCACTCAGGCACAGTAGATGTGCCATTGCCGGCGGTGATGTTGCCGGTGATGTTCTGTGTGATCTGGTCGAAGGGAGGGGTGGCCGGGCTAGGCACCGCTGACGAAGCCATGCTTGCAAGTTGGTGCAAAGCTTTAGCACAGCAAACTGATGATCCAAGCTGGGCAATATGAATCAAGCGATGCGAATCAAGTCTCGTCCGTTATTGCAGGGGCCGAAGGTGCTAAAACTGAAGTCGTGCAAGCAGAGTGAAAAAGTCAGTCATTGACGCTGATGATGGTGATGATAGATAGAGTCTCGTCGAATGGAAACCAATGAAGTCGCGAAACCCTCCTGGGATTATATACCCCTCCTCGCAAGGGTATCGGACTGATTGATGACGGGGTCGAAAACCGGGTGCCTGGATGGATATTACCCTGAGGTCATTAAAGCGCAACCTCTGGATGTAAAGAAAGGCCACCTGTCGGCTCTCAGAAGGGCTCGTTGAAAGATGGGTTGGACGGCAACGTGTTACGAGCGAGACGAAGAACTCAAGTCTCAAAATCCAGAGGAGCCGCCGAACGGTACAAGTCACTTTTTCCACCCCTGTGTCGTTTTTTTTCTTTCTTTTTTTCTTTTCCTTCTTTTCTTTGGTCCTCTTCGTTCTTGCCTCTTGGGCCTCTCTGGGCTGGATTATTTGGCCGCTGGAGAGATGAGGAAAGAGGACCTAGGTAAGGAAGGATACGCACGTCGGACGTTCCGGACTTGAAGCAGCTGTTCTGACTCTTTAGGTGCACCTTCTGCTTAGCAAAGCGCGTGCGTGAGGTGTGAGCGTTGCTGCAGTAGTCGCTTTGCGCCGGGCCAGGATAGCAGCTGCGAGATGCGATGATGCAGTGACCAGGTTAAGTAGGTAGGTAGGTAGGTAGATAGGTAGGTACCTAGGTACGCAAGGGAACCAGAGGGGGGAGGGGGGGCTCCATCCTCCATCGCGCCCTGCAGCACAGCTCGCAGCTCGCAGCTTGCCCACCAATGGCACAACCGAGTGCCTCCGGGAAGGTGGCTGAAGCTTACCCTGGCCGGGCTGTCGCCGCAGACCTTGCGGATATACCAGTCGCACTTCGAACGAACCATCGCAGCCTCGTCCAAAATAATTTACGAGCCCCTCCAAACATCCCACCACCCACGCGCGACGTATCTCCTCCCCACACCGCGGAGCTGCATCACGAGAACGGCCAAAATGACCACGAACGTCGCCCTCGAGACATCAATGGTACGTCCATCCCCCTGCCTGCTTCCCTCCCTCACTCCTGGCGCAATGCCCAAGCTGCGAACCCCCCCGCCCCAATGGAAACAGAAAAATGCATTCACTAAATCTTCTCTCAAACTCGAAAAAGGGCACCGTAGTCCTCGAGCTCTACACCGCCCACGCCCCCAAGACCTGCACCAACTTCTCCACCCTCGCCTCGCGCGGCTACTACAACGACACGGTCGTCCACCGCATCATCCCCAACTTCATGGTCCAGGCCGGCGACCCCACGGGCACCGGCCGCGGCGGCACCTCCATCTACGGCGAAAAGTTCGCCGACGAGATCCACCCCGCCCTCAAGCACACCGGCGCCGGCGTGCTGTCCATGGCCAACGCCGGCCCCGACACCAATGGCTCCCAGTTCTTCATCACCCTTGCCCCGACCCCCTGGCTCGACGGCAAGCACACCATCTTCGGCCGCGTCAAGAACGGCCTGAGCGTCGTCAAGAGGATGGGGCTCGTCAAGACCGGCCCCGAGGACAGGCCTCTGGAGACGGTCAAGATCCTCCGAGCTTACGTTGTTGACGACGGCGGTGCCGACGAGGCGTAGTTGAGTTCTCGGCGGCTTTTTCTTGTTTTGTTTCATAATTCGAATGCATGGCACGGAGTTTGGTGTTGGGTTATAAGAAACACAGTCGGAGCATATCGAGTCAACAGATACCAGGAGCCTCAGACGCACGATAACGTCCAAACCTTGTCTAGAGTTTGCCTTTGTGCCTGCCCCTGTATTCGTCTTCACCGTGCCATCCCGTCTTTGCTACACCGGTCCTATATTTCATGTCCGATAGTGTCCAAAAAGGTCCAAAGATTAAGCGCCATCAGGACAATACGGCCAGCTGCCGGAGGCGTGGATACGATAAAAATAAACCGAGGCAAGGGACATATGTGGTCTAGCTAGACTGTCCGGGTCTTTTTTCTTCCATACAACATTTCACAAATTACACAAGAAGGATACAAGACGATGATCATAAGTTAAAGGGGATATCAATATCATTGGGTCAATGCCTATAGTAACCGCAATCTCTAAACGCCGCCATCCGCCTCGCCGAGTGATGCACGAGTATGTATGAGGGAAATTTCCCCACTCCTTTAAGAGAACCCTCCCCGACCGACTCCTAGAACCATGCAATGTTATGGGTCTCGTGTATCAAGTGTTGGTGGCAGCCGTGCTAGAATGTCAAACTTTGTGATGAATACAAGGCGGTAATGTGTAGTCTGGTAACCCGACTTCGGTGATCGGTCGATTCATGACAGCTCCTCTGGTCGTAGTACACCCGTTTAACCTGAAGACGATGCTCATCCTGACCTGCGGATGAAACCAGGCCATGGATGGGGGGAAAAAATAAAGATGGTAAAGAGTAGTAGACACAAAGAGATAAATAAGTAGGGAGCAGCGCCTCTTGCTGGCCTATCCTACGGTGTGGTCCGAGGGCCTTTGTCGCGTCTTTGTGGCAGATTGAGCCTTGAAGACGGGCTGCCGCTTGACACGAGATTGGTTCCCGATGACGGAAGGACCGCCAATAGCGGACGTGCCTGTGGTGGCGACTGAAGTATTCGTGATCGTTTGGCCTTGAACACTGAGCTCCTTGGGAGAGAACCTTCCCCGGGCAGAGGGCTGGTGTACTCTGCGTTGAGTTTGGGTGATTGCAGCCTTTTTCCTAGTGTCAACACCGTTTGGCCTTGTGGTTTCGCCGACCGAGCAGAACGAAGGCGACGTCGCCGACGTTGAGGATGAGGATGACGACGATGACTTGGGGTATGGATCGCTGGCCCAGTTGCACTTCTTAGCAGTACCGCCAGACTTCTAGTGTGGAGGCGAAGACAGGGTACCAGACGATTCGGATTCGGCGTCTTCGTTCCGTCCGTTTTTGGAGAGCGGCGAGGACAGCGGCGGCTTCGCGGCGCCGAGCTTGAGTTTCTTGGCCGGGCTGATACCTTTGGCCTCTTTCCTCTCCTTCTTCGGCGCGACCTCGACGGTCGAATTATCGCCGTCGTCAGGCCTTGCCTCGCGGCTTAGCAGGGAGTTGGACTTGACCTTTTCCTTCTTGGGGCCCTTTGTCTTGAGAATGACCTTCTTCGTCATCAAGGGCGTCGACTTGAGCTTCTTTTTCTTATGGCCGTCGGCCGATTCGTCTTCCTCCTCGGGCGCCGCCACCTCCTCGCTGTCACGTTTCTTGGGGCTCGAGGCCCGCGACGCGGGTGCAGGTGTGGCCTTTTGACTTGACGGGGGCGTGCCATCAGCCTGGCTGGCACCGTTGCTGCCGTTTGAGATCTTGGCCGCCGCGGCGCGACTCGCGTTACGACCGCTCATTCCTATGCAAGAACCCATGTGATTGTTGAGTCGTGTGACGAGAATGCATCGCTTGCACTTGCTGCAAGTTGCGGAGGGGAATGAGAGCACATTGGGCGGGCGGGATTCGCCAGGGGCGGGCGACTCGATGTTGGGGTCGGGCTTCATGTCCTTCTTCTTCTTGCCTCGGCCGGGGCCGGGCTGAACCCACGTTTGACCGTAAATGTCGTAGCCGGGTTTGTCGATGTAGGGATGCTTTTTGCAGTAGATGACGCTGGGATCGGGCTTTCTCGCGCCCTTGCCGTCGGTCGGGTAGAGTAAGCGCGGCAGGTGGCATCTCGGGCAGACGATGTCGGGGGTGGTCTTGAGAGGATTGCCCTTGAGCAGAACTTTGCCGTCCTCGTATATGGCGGCATCGGTCTCGATTCGGATGTCTGGTTTCGCTTCCGGGGTCGAGCTCTCTGATGCGTCGGAAGCCAGCTTCTCGACACGTATAGCGGCGGTGGTGGCTCTCGCCATCTTCTCGTCGCGATGAACCTTGAGCAGCAGATCATGGACGATGTTGTACATGATGTCGTCAAGAACGGCGTGTGCCTGTTGCCGGATAACAGACTGCGGTCAGCATCACGTCAAGTCATCAGCCACGGCAAAACGGCGTCCACTTCACCCATGTGTCCTGACGGTATTCCAGGTGAAGCTAGGGTGGGACGGTAGAAGAGGGATCGTGAGATCGGAGCGCACTTACAAGCTTGTCCATGCTGCCAACATCATCTGGAGCCACGATTACTCTAGCCTTGCCCGTATTGGAAGCCATCTCGACGAGGCCGATGGAACGGCGCACAAGGGCAGGGGGTGGTAAATGCCGTCGTGATCGTGCGGCAGCCTCTGACGGCAAAAAGCTTCGTTTGTGGTGCAGGAAGGTTGTGGTTGCGGATTGTGGAATCGATCTGAAATCGGGTTGACGGGACTAAAATACGGAAGGTGCCACACGACCGGACGAGGGGGGGGGGGGGTGGCTGCTAAGAGGGTAATTACTGCTGGCCGAGAGTAGGAAAAAAAAAATAGTGTTCGGAACCTTGCGTTGCGGACGGGAAGTACCTTAAAAAAGGGTGCAACAGCGATGGCGGAAATGCCTTGACAGATGGGAACTGGGTAGTTTTCTTAGTTTTTTTTTTTTTTTCTCTTTCGGATTACCAACCTGCTGCTAACCAACCTCAGGTACGTAAGGTAGGTAGGTAGGTAGGTAGTTAGGGAAGGGGACAACTCGGGACTGGAAAGCGCAACGTCGCAAAGGACCCAGCACCGGCGAACTAGATACCTTCCTTCGCTCACTTTAGTGCTAGCACTGTACTTGTCCGAGTTGTCCCAAAAAAGACAACTGCTGGATCGATGACCGGGACAGGTATAAGGCAGATAGATGTATGATGAGAAAAGGACTGTAAATGACCCAGACACTGTGAAATTACTATGTACAGGTAGCGGCCACTATCACCTCGGTTTGCCCTTGAATCATATATGACTACGGTATCATGTCATTTGCGTGCGCAAGCAAAGGGCATGAACCGCCCGAGCGCCCCTTTGCAGAATTGCCAACATCCATCCATCTCGGGCGAACAATTGCTGCTATGTACATTGCATGGCACGGGCTCAACCCCCTGAGCGAGTCCAATTGGAATCCGCTACACCTGCATTGTGCCATCGTGCAAAACTATAACATCCGGAGAAAGAAATAGTGAGAGACATATATATACATATAAGGGGAGATTAAGATATCTCATCACCTACTTCTGTATCGGCAGAGTAACATCTGCAGGACAGGCAGACGATGTCTCCCGGACCATCGGGTTCGTCACAGGGGGGGAAGTAGGCATGCTACACTATTATTCCTTACGTGCCATGAGCCAGCCACCGGGCCAATACAGTGTCTCTCCATCAGCGCATGCATGTGCCTGAGTTAGTGCCCCCTTTAAGCCTATTTTTAGGGGACTCGGACTCCGTGGCCTACGATCCCACCTCAACCGGCAAAAAGCTGCACTATCTCGGAGCAGGTTCACATTTGGCCCTTGACCGCCCAGCATGTCAGCGCCATTTATCCTTGACTAAAGTTTCCCCAATTGAGATGTCCCTGCAGGTGCTGCTGGCTGCTACAGCCCCATCACTTTCAGCACTGGCAGATACACATACCGGATACTCCTTGTCGTCCTGCAATTGCTAAACCACCTACTAGGTAGGTCCTATGTTTTACAGAGTACCTAGCTAAGCAACCGTCACAGTCAGTCACCGCGGTCATGGGTAAGTATTCTGGGACGACCTGGTGGGGCCGCCTTCCCGGCGGAGCCTCCAACACCGCTACTTTTGACCGCACCGCACCTGCCCTGCGTGTCGTGTGATGCACCTGTCCACTCCAGAGTATTCGTTCACTCTACATGCTAATTATGTACTACCTGTACCTACCACGATGTATATTGTGCCGGGTACTAAGCATCGTACATGTGCTGTGGCTTATTATCATCATCATCTTCTTCTTCATCTTTCTTTAACTGTGTATTGTTAATACTGTGTATCTGTGCAACCTCAAGAGAGGCTTTTTGTATCAGTACCTTTTCTCGCTCACTCTATATACCCACCCGACTAGAGTTTGCTGGGGAAGGTGCGCCTCCCTCACCACTGTCCATGGTCACAGGGAGGCAAAGCACCGGCAGGGTCTTCAAGGAGTCCTTCCCTCTCTTCAGCCGAGCGAAGTAACCCTCGTGTCCCAGCCCGTCGCCGGCAGCCCCAAACGAATCGCAACCGTCCAAACGACATTTTCGTCCGAAACCTCTTGATTTTTTTTTTTTTGCTTTTCCTATTCGGGCCCCCTTCGCCGGCTCCGGACGACTGACACGCAGCATCAAATGTCCCCGGTCTAGACTTTTACCGCACGCGTTTGTAAATAATGCGCTCCTGACATTCGTTCTGTAATTATTATACATCCTCCATAGACGCCACTCCCCATCCGAACGTCTTCTGGCCACTTTTCATTCCTTGTGCTCTCTTTACACGCCCACTCGTCCTCGTCGTCCTCGTCGTCCCCGTCCTTGACTCGACCAGAAGACGCCCTACCTACCTCCCTTCTCAGAGGCCACGACAGTCAAGCATGTCCCTCCCTCAGACCACGACGATGAAGCCGACGCAGTCGTCCATCAAGTCCTTTTTCCAGCCTCGTCAGCAACCCTCCTATGCGCGCCCGCCCCCGGCATCAAAGTACGCGCCCGCCCCTTCGTCAACGGAAGCTCCGACTGCCCCTCCTCCCCCCGCGACAAAACCCCCCACCTCACCACCGGCAGCACCTCTCGCTCCGACTACCACGACATCACCGCCTCCCGCAACGACTGCACCATCGCCAGCGGGCTCGACGCCCATCCATCCGAATGCCGCAATCCGCCCCGTCGGCGACTGCGATCTGCAGCCCCTCCGCCGCATCAATTCCCTCCTCCTCCCCGTCGCCTACCCCGAGACGTTTTACGCCGCCGCCCTCACGGGCGCCCTGTCCCGCGTGATAACCTGGTCAGATCCTTCCGCCCCAGGCGTAGAGCAAGTTGTTGGCGGCGTCGTGTCCCGCGTCGAACCCTCCCCCTTCGCGCCCGCCTCGCCAGGCGCTCGCTCCGAGCACGCCCTTTACATCCAATCCCTGGCTCTCCTCTCCCCTTACCGCTCCTATGGGCTGGCGACTGCCACCATCGATCACCTCGTCGCCGCCGCCGCAGCCTTGTCCCCTGAGATCAACCTCCGTCACATCTACGCCCACGTCTGGACCGACAATGAAGAGGGCATGCACTGGTACACCGCCCGCGGCTTCGAACGCTACGGGGAGCCGCTGTTAGGATACTACACGAAGCTGCGCCCAGACTCGGCCTGGGTCGTCCGTCGCGCCGTCGGCCCGTTGTCCATCGGCGGCCAGGCGCATCGCCCCGAGAAGGCGTCTGCGCCTATCTCCGGCCTCACCGCCGCCGTTGCGAACCTCCCTCCCATGAGCGGCGGCCCTCCTCCTCCTCCTCCTCCGGCCACTGGCGAACCGCTCTCGAAATGCACTTCGGGCCAATCCTTCCAGAACCGCCGCGCCGCGACAGAGTGGAACGACCTGCCCGAGGAGATGGCGCCGGGCTTGCTCGCTCCTCCCCGGGGCAGCGGCAGTTCAGGAACAAGCTCGAAGAGCAGCTCCTCGGCGAAGAAGAAGAGGGACAGATCGTACCCTGCTGCGGCCTTCCAGAGCTAGAGGACGGGAGGCCGCCGGAAAGAGGCAATGAGAAAGCTCAACAGATGGGCCAGGCAGACAAGCTCAAGAGCTCTCCCCGGTGCTTTTGAGAAGGACACCGGGATCGTTGACTGAAAACCGAGCCCTTATCGTTGGTCTCTATCGAGCTCTTGCTGACCCGTCTGAGCCAAGAAACTAGCATAGAGTCGGGGGGGGGTTTTTTTGGTGGTTTTTTGTTTTTGGTCTCTTTACCCCCGATTAAAACACTTTTATTCGAAACCTATAAGTCCTGGACTACCATGTCTTTGGAACAGCACAGTACAACTATCACTATCGCGAGGCAAGAGGGTGCCGGAAAAGGAGATGACCAAGGCGGGCCACCCCAACCAGACCAAACACAGATAGACATCGGCTTTTGTTTAGAAGATGGGATGGGAAAGCAAAAGAGAACCATGCAATTTGTACAACCTTGAAGAGACGCATTTTGCTCAGCTCCAGCTTATAAAAACAAAACAGCACCAACTCCGTTTTTTCCCCTCCCTTCCTTTATGGAATCATGCGAAGCAAGAAAACACAGAAAAAATATGTTCAACCAGAAACCGCCCCAATGCTTTAAAAAAAAATGTCCAAAAAGCAAAAAGAAGAAAAAGGTTATCGAGGGGAGTGGCTTGCGGAGGGGAGAGAGGAGAGAGCAGTGTGGGCTGTCTGCTTGCAGCCCCTCTCTTCCCCTTCCCCGAAATACGTTTCCATCCTCCGAGATTCAAAGGTAAGGATTCAAGGCGGTGCCTCTCAAGGTTGCATGCACCACAATAATAGTCCAACACAGCTTTTTTCGACTGCAAGACGCTTATTGTGTGCCAATGCGACCTGGAGAGGGGCCGGGCTAGAAAACGTACCTCGGCAACTTGGTAGATGAAAACGCATTTCGCCCACGTCCCTCACTTCGTTTCAAACGAGCCTCGTCCAAATCGTTCCCTTAACCCACTTTGCCCAACCTGCCCACCTCCTTTGGTATTACTCCTCCATCGCCCGGACCACTTCGTTCATGATTGCCGGTTGTAACGCGACCACCAGACGGCCGCAATGGCTGCGACGCCTACGAGGCCGCCAATAATCAGAGCAGTGTTGGTTGTCGACAGTTCTTCGCCTGTTGAAAAGGAAGACGCACGGGGGCGTGATTAGCCAATGGTCTCGCAATGCATGGTGACGGGAATGTCACAATGAACGTCGCCCTTCTTCTCGGCGACGTCGATGGCCAGCAACTTACGAGGTTGGGGAATCGAGCTCAGCTCTTTCTTGACGTTTTGCCTAAACTCGGTCAAAAGGTCGCCCTCCTTCTCCATGCCGGCAGCCACGAGGGCAATGAGCGCAGCGCCAACCCCGCTACCGTCCTTGGCAATGCCGATGCGGATCCTCTCGGCCCCCTTGGCGCCGATGCCATCGATTGCGCGCAGGGCCTCGTAGATCATGTCGCGGAAGAAGGGGTAGTGCTCGACCAAGCTTCCGTCAACACCGACATCGATGACATCCACTTCAGGGTCGTCGAGCTTGCCGGACTGCAGGACAATGGCGCCGATGGCAACCGCAGACAGGCGGGCAGCGCGACGGCCGACGGCGCCTGCAACGGCCTTGAAAGCCTGGGCATCCTCGAGAGAGGGGGTGTAGACTTGGAGGATGGACTCGAGCTCCTGTCTCAGAGTCGACAGCTCGGGGGTGTTGTCGGCGGCGGCAACAGACATGATGGAGCTGTCAAGACCCCACTGCTTGAATATACTGGAATTGGGGCTGATGTCGGTCGTCGACTTCCAGTCGTTGAAGCTCGAGTTGAGGTCCTTGAACAGGGACAGCTTCTCATCCTTGAGCATGTCGAGGATGGTCAGACGCACAATCTCGCCGAGGAACATGCCGGAGACGCGCTTCTCAAACATTTGGATACCGGGGTTGACACTAGCCCTATCGAGGGCGACGTCCCAGGGGGTGTTGGGCAGCACGTTGAGCTGGTTGTCGAAGGAGCCCCACTCTGTGTTGACAACCATCTCGCCGGTGGATGTCTCGTAGTCGCCGGCGATGGGCTTCTTGATGTTGGAGAGCTTCTCGAGGTAAGCACCATTGGTACCGGTGCCAAAGATTGCGCCGAGGATGGAGCCTGACTTGCCCGTGGAGGTGTAAGATCTCGCCATGAGAGTTCCGACGGTGTCGTTGACGAGAGCGGCAACTCGGACGGGGAGGTGCAGCTTGTCGATCTCGGCCTGGAGAAGAGCGCAGACATCCTTGCCGACGGCATCGGGGATGTCGAAACCCTTGGTCCACCGGATCAGATTGCCCTTGTTGATGCCGAGCTGCTGAACGGGGAAGCTGAAAGTGAATCCGAGACGGAAAACATGCTCGTCGCGGTAGCCCTCGGGGGCGCTGTAGGTCTGGCGGCGGCGCACGTGCTGCTCAAAGTGCTGGGCGTGGTGCTCGCGCAGGAACAGCTCAATCTGCTTGGCAAGGAAGGAGAAGAGCTCCTCGGCGGTCTTGGCGACCATGAGCTCCTTGGGAATTGCGACCTTGCTGTAGGTGAGGTTGAAGGTTGTGTCGCCGTTAAGCTGGACTGAGCACACGCGGAAGTTGGTTCCGCCGAGGTCGACGGCAAGGTACAATCCCTACGGACGAATTGTCAGTATGAGCAACGCCGCCGAGTTATTTTTTGGAGGGGGAGGGTTGGTGAGCGGTGAACATGAATGCGGTGCTCCGTTGCTGTGTTGTCGCGCCGTAATTACCTTTTCAGTGCCATTGGGCACGCCAGTGACGTACGTAGGGATCTGGCTCATGCTGGTTCCATCCTTCTCGAGTCCCTCGTCTGCAGGCAAGCACCAAGAGTCAGATACATTCAGGCAGGCAGAGAAGCAAGCAACATACGTATCTGGCTGAGAAACTCCTTGACTGCGCCGTTGATGTAGGCGTCCGAGAGCTCGAACTGGTCGACGACGCGTACTGTCTCTGCTTCGAGCGCCATTGTGAGAGGTTTCGAAATGGGGGGGGTGGTGGGGAAGGGCGCTGGGTTTTGGCAGACGGGCTCCTGATAGATTTGTGCGGATGGAGAGAAGAACGGAGGAGATGGATGGAAGAAATGGTGGGAGGGGAAGAAGGGAGAACGGAGCTGCAGCTGGAGGTGCGGCGGTAAGAGCTTGGCGTCGCGTAGAAGAAGCTGTGCGAGCTGTTTTGACCGAGGAAGGGGACGAGTTAGTACAAGGTCTGCAGTAGTATCTCCGTTAGGTTGGGGAGAGGATTAGCGGGGCGAGTTGGCTTGATGATGAGTTGGAGGAAAGCCAGGTTAGGTAGGGTATGAGGAAGGGAAAAAATGGTGGTGTTGAACAAGGTAAATAGAAAACAAAAAGCCAAGCAAGCTAGGTAGGTAGGCACCTCGGTAGGACGAGGCAACGGGGCAAAAAGAAAAGTCTCGGGTCCAGGCTGAGCAAGACTCGAGGATGTTCTGGGGGGAGCTCTGCTGATGATGTAGGTGACGAAATCGTAGTGAAATGGGCCGGGGGGATGATGGGGTCAATTGAGAACCTGGAGCATGGCATGGAGCATGCGTGGAGCTGGCCATGGGGCAGGGAGAGCATGGAGGCAGGGGCAGGCGGGCGGGCGGCGGGCTGCCAGGCATGGGTCTGGCGTCAGAGTACAGTATTCGTACCTCCTCTCGAATCCGAACCCAAATCCAAAGGCAATGAGGTAATGTTGGTGGGGTGACAGGCCTCGTGCTGCATGCTTGCTTTCTTTGCTTGCTTAGCTGCACCCACGACTGACTGTTCCCAGCTAGGCCAACCACTGGATATCGGGAACACGACATGACATTCGACCATTTGGCCATCATGACACGCGACCCCGAGGAAGAATGCAGCCGAGGCCGTGGTTAGGGAACTGGGACCAGGACCGTTAACCAGGACCAGAGGCCATGAGTATGACTTAGACCAGATGATCTGGACGAGACGGGGAAAAAGGCATATGCTGGTGCTGATGTCGATGCATGCCAATAGGTAGGCCATGACAACCACCAAACCACTGAGTTCCGTAGTTATCATGAACCACACCACACCAGGCCAGGCCAGTTCTCGTGGAGTCGGGCCGGACGGAGCTACAAGCTGCGCGACGAGAATCGGGTTTTCTGCAGCACGCACGATGCCAACTTGGGAAAGATAAAATGCTGGGGACGGGTGGATGCGGCCAGCGGCCTGCTAGCACCATGACACTGGGATGCGCGATGTGAGGCGAACTACTGGTGCTGCTGCGCTGCGTGGCCTTGGGAAGCTAGGAAGAACTGACACCTGTCTGCGGGGAATGTCCGTCCAATGCCAAATGCCAGGCCGCCAATTCAGCGATGAACCTGGGCTTTCTTTTGGGGCGTAGTGCGATGGCGGCTGACTGACACCACACCACAACCTTTGGTAGTAGACCAAGGCCTGCTGCTTCTGGCGGCAGCGGCGCCCGGTCAAGCGTCCCGAACATTGCCTTGGACAAACTGCTATTCGTACTGGCAACTGGGTAGAATTGGGCCGAAGGAAAAAGCTCGGCGGGCCGCATATAGCTTTTTGTCGTCCGTCATTGGCCCAAGCGTTGGACTTCAACGCCCCTGTTGTGCTGTCTCCAATTGGCCCTGGTAAGGTCCAGGTTATCAGAGTCGCTCGCCTCAATCGTTCAATCGTTGTTGGGGTAGTCTCGCCTGCCTTTTTGTCCTGGTCTCCAGTTTCTTTTGGGTCCGTCAATCTTCTCTCCCTGTAGCTCTCTCTCTATGTGGCTTTCTCTCTCTGTGGCTCTCTCTCTCTCTCTCTCTCTCTCTCTCTCTCTCTCTCTCTCTCTGGGTCCAGTCTCTACTGGTGTAGGTAGTCTGCCGCAGCATGTATGTCGCTCGCGACCTGCAGTCTCCCCCAGTTCAAGTCTCGCAGGTCGGACGCTTGTCTCCTGATTACAAGACGGGAAGAAGGACCTGGGGGCCCCGTGGAAATCCGCAGGCTGCTCCCCTCCCAGGGGCATCCCTCCCGAAAATGGCTCAGCTTGGCTCAATAGAGGACAGCAACCTCCAGGCCACGACCATGCGCCACTCGACGCTCATGGCCGAGCAGGGAGGGCTGACAGGAGACACTATCCCCGTCCCACGGCGGCCCACTTCTACGCCGAAGAAGCTCCCGTCTGCATCCACCATCGCCCACCCGGGCGGGGTCCTCCGAACATGCCGGAATTTGGGAAATGGGAAGACCTTGTGGAAAAACCCGGGCGGAAAGTGTGCGCGTGCAACAGTGCTCGTGGGTAGAAACAAGGGCAAATTATTTTCTTGACCTTGCAGGGTGGGTATTTTTGGTAGGCCGGGCAGGGACCGACGGGGGAACGACTCGACAATCGGAGTGGCTTGTCTTGTCTGTCTGGTGAAGTGGAAAGAGAAAAAAAATCCGCACTGCTGCAGAGGTACTTACTAGGACGAGCACTAGGAACACGACCGAGCAAAGGCCGTACCAAAATGAGGAGACCCCATGGGAGACCAGGAAGCTGCTCCTCCTTCTCCGGTGTCTCGGATCACCGTCTTTGCTCCTGATTTTGGAATGTCGATTGCCGCCTTTGCGGTTGCCGCCTGTGGTCTTTTTCTTGGTCATGATCACGGTCATGGTCTTGTCGGATTCGGGCATGTCGCTGCCGTCGACCGCCAATACCACCATGTGGTTGTCGCGTGCGCCCTTGTCATCGTCGGATCCGGCATCTCTTACGCCGCTGTCCGCGAGCTTTTCATCACGCTGCGCCTGATGAAGCTGCTTCTGGCCGTCGACATACCAACTTCTATCGTGTCTTTGGGCCTGCCGCCGCCCATCGAGGTCTTGACAGCCAGTGTCAAGACCCCCCGCGCGCCAATTGGCGCCTCGCCTCTGGACGTAGGCCGACAATGTGCTGGCGTTGGTCTTGTTCCAGATGCAGGAGTTCTCGCTGCGGGCGCGTCGCTGCACCTCACTGCGAAATCTCCAGCTTTCTGCTAAAGGTTTTTACGTGTTCCTGGTGGAAACGACGCCTAGATGACTCTCTTTTTTTTTTGACCCCCTCTCTCTCTCTCTCCTTCTCCTACTATGTCTTGCTAAGAGAGGTCAAAAGGCCCAGAACGGGCTTTCCGCAAAGACCGGTGAACTTGGCCGCGGTGTGCAAGCTGCAGCGCAACGCCGTGTCGTGGTGTGCGCCTTTGCGGCGATTGCGCAGGGTGCAGGATAATGGCGGCGTGACGCTGGTTCTGCCGCTGAATTTCTCCCTCTCGGCCCTTTGGAGGAGACAGTACGCGCTCAAACGGCCCGTCTGTAATTAGTTTCCCGGGTGTGACGCTGCGGGCAGACGAAGAGGACCCAGGCCTGTCCCACCTCCAATGAGGTCATGCAATTGAGATCCCGGGTGCGTAGCTGGGTTCGGGTGGGGAAGACGGCCTTGCAAGGATAATGCGCCAAAACTCTGATGTCCTCGTGGGCGCTCTGTCGTGGAGTTATTTTCGTGGATTCGTGGGTTGAGTGCCTGGCGGCAGGGTCTAGCGGGAAACAAGATCGGAAGACGATTCTGGGTGTGCGGGATTGGGGGGAAAAGTGTACGAAGAAAGTCGATGTGGGGGATATCGCCGCCGTCTGCCGAGTCGCTCAACTGCTCGTGATGCTGGTAGGGTAGGCCGATCACCTCAGACTGAGGGACCTTCAAGTCTGACGCCGGATATTGGGAGCGCTTTAGGTCTTGGATCTTGGCAGGTCAGTCGGAGGATTTCCCAGCGTCCAAGTGATTGTCTTTGGGACGACGGTTGATGGCTTGTCTTGGTATTAATAAAAAGGGCGCTCCCCAGACTTTACGACTGCGCTTTCTCTCGATTTCAGGTTTCAAGGTCGCTCGGCTGCAGTCCTCTTCGTCGCAGTTGCTCCCCAGTTAGCGGCTGCAGTTCTGTGTCATGCGACCGCCCATAAAAGGTTTTTTAGACCAGCCAGTTCTTTTCGTTTGAGGAAGTTGGCAGATGTTCATGTGAAGTGACGACGGCTTGCTTAGCCAGGCAAGTAAGTGTGCGGCGCCGGCCTAGTCCACTTCACCTCGTGGTCGGGCACGTCAAGGTGCAGAATGAATATTGGATGACATGCAATCGCTCTTCCCTGTCGCAATGAGCGATTTCCCGGTTTGGGCTTTGGTCGTTTGAGTGTGCCTCAGCGATGGCGGCGGCGGCGGTGGTGGTGGTGGTGGTGGTGGTGGTGGTGGTGGTAAGGATGAGGTCTAGTCGACAAATCGCCTTCTCCGATTTGCCAGCGTCTTGTTCAACGGGCTTTCAGGTGTTCGTCGCAGATCAGATCTCACTCAACCCGTCGAGCGATAAGAAAGACGATTCCTTGAGAAACGAGGACTGATGTCGTCGCGCCGAGGAGGACAAAGAGATGGAGGAACAACGGAGCGACGATATCATTCGCAAGATAACAAAGAGGAGGCTGGCTGGCTGGCTGGCTGGCTGGCCGATGGTTCTCCTACGGTCTACTGACGCCGTCCTATCGACCGCTCAGGGGGGGGAAGGAGGGGTTCTCTCAGGTGCCTTCCTCAGAATGGAGGAGAGGATGCGCTAGGGTAAAGTTCGAATTGACCACTCAAGATTGACCGCCAAAACCGTGGCAGGGTCTCGGGTCCCGCCCAACTGTGCGGTGTGTGTGTGCGAACTGCAGGGGTCTAGAAATCCGACCTCCGAGTAGCCGCCAGAGAAAACGAGTGCTGCCCCCCGAGCAGGCAGGATCGTGTTTCCTTGGCTGTTCAACTAACAGTTGCGCGAAGACGACGACATACCCACTCGATGCGGAAGAAATATGGAAAAGAATTACCAGCACTCTAGGAAAGAGGCCCGCGATGCTTAACGACTAAAGCAGTTCAATACTCGACGGGCAGGCGCAATGCTATATCTCCCGTAGCCGTAGGGGAAGGAAGGCAGTTGGAAGTCGATCAAACGCCAGCGGGTGTGTCCGTGTCCCTGCTCCTCCAACCCCGAGTCTAGTTATTGACCCTCCCCGGCTCATGGTTGGTGGGTGGCATTCACAAATCAGTTGCCCGGTCCTCAATATCCTTTCAACTGGGGGAGCCTCGCACACGAGCCAAACGGGACACATTGCTTCTTCATAACGAATTCCAGAAATTTCCAGACTAGCCCATCTAAACTATGATGCTCGGCCGTGATTCCCGATATGCATGCCCCATGCTCCGTTTCCTTTGCCACGCCATGCGGACACGTCTTCAGATGGTCCAGGCCATTCATACATTGTTTTGCCTTTGTATGCTCTGTCTTTACGCTGATGGGGGTTTTGGGCCGAGGGGAAGCAGATTTGGAACCCTGGTCCCCTCTGGCTTCGGTCCAATGTTACGCCGTTGATTCAAAGTTCCGCTTGATGATGAAAAAGGAGACCATGAGTAACGTAGCACACGTGAGGAAGACGCTGTTTCGGTGTCCGTCGCCTATTCCCTTGTTAGTTTACTGGTCGTCGAAATCAGCTTTACGCAAGAGAACCCACCTTCTTCATCCAGGCTGTGCGCCACGACAACGAAGACGTTGAGTGGAAGTCTCAGCAGGCTGTATATCCGCCCTCGCACGCCGTCCTCGACAACCTGGCTCTTCAGGAATGACATGCTCGGGAAGTAGGCGCCGATGCTGGCCTCCACCATACACAGCGCCCAGAACAGAAACATCTCGCTCTCGACTAGGACAGCCGCCGAGAGACAGCAGCTCACCACGAGCACCACGAGCATCAAGATCGTCGATGTCGTCTCCTTGGAGTGAGACTTGGTGTACAGCGAGAAGAACGCCGAGCCGGCCATCATAGCGCACATGAAGCTAGAGAAGATGAGGCCGAAGGGCAACTCCTCGTTCGAGCCGGCCTTCGTTCTCGCGCTCTTGAGCGCCGCGGACCAGAAAAACACAAAGAGGTACATGGTACCCTCGAAGAAGGTCGACGTCAGACCCAACGACAGGATGCGCTCATCACGCATGATCATCTGGATCCCGCTCTTGATATCTCCGATAGAGGACGTTGCCGGGCCGGCTTGCTTGGTTCCGTAGTTCTCCTTCCATCTTCCCAGGATCAGCCACATGGCCATCGCGGAGCATGCCACGCTTGCCATGAATGGCCAGACGCGGCCGCCCAGGGCGTTGACCAAGATATCACCAAATATTCCAGAGGCAATGGCAACGATGGAGCTCACGGTGGTCATGTGACCAAAGACGGCGCCCAGCTTGAGCTTCGTCCGCGACAGGCCACGCTGATTGTATTCCGTGATCAGCCATGCCTCGAACACGCTGTAGAGAAGAGTGGTTGAGATACCGCCGCAGAAGCGGCCAAGAAACAAGATAAAGAGGTTGTCGGTGAGCATCGTGAGGCAGGTGAATATGTACGTGATGCAGTACGTAATACAGGCGAGACGACGGCCATATCGATCGGCGAGTTCGCCGGCAAAGGAGGCCGAAATGGCACCGGAGACAAAACCAGCAGCGTACAACGCAGCGACGACCTTCTCAGGTATATTCTTGTCGTACTTGTAGATGGCATAGATGTGCGGGCCCTATGTCGTTGTCAACTTAGAAACAATGAGCCCGTGGCGCTTCCTGCTACCTGCAACCAGTCTGCCGCCATCGCCAGAGCATAGACGGGGAAGAAGTCGAGCTGGAACTGCCGCACCGCGGCCTGCGACCCGGCTGGCTCTGCGAGCAGCTGAGATAGCTCGATGTCGTTACCTTCAGCGCCATCTTCAACAACGGCAGCCTCCTCTTTCAGCTCTTCGATTGCCTCTTGCTGTTGGCGCTTATACTGTTGGTACAGCAGATACCCATTGCCCGCGGCGAAAGCGGCAAGATTCAGCTGGTAGAATGACATGTCGTCGGAGAAATGCCTTTCTGCGAGTGCGAAGATGTGTGTAAAACGTAGACCGTTGCGGCATGGGACGTCTGGGTGATCTAATATGGCCGTCGACCGGCGGGATTAGCATTCCACGATCCAAGCATCAGCAGGTGTTGCGTGTCTTGGTAAATCCTGACATTCCACACGTCTCAGCTGCCCTTTGGTTGGCGGCGTCTCAGCTTGGCAATCAATGAAGGGATCTCGAGGATGCCATGGCGGTAGAGGGAGAACGAGAATTGAAAAATGAACGAATGTAAAGAGAAAGGGGACAGCGTCCCGGAAAAGTAAAAGGGGCTGTAATTTGTCCGCCACCGTTCTTTCCGCCTTGGTCGAGCAGGCGATGGGTGTTCAGGATGGCTGGAAACGGACTACGACAGGAGATAAGCGTCTCTAACCTGGGACGCCATGCTCATTCAGTACAATGTATTTCGGATTGCTATTGAATCAGGAACACGTCCCCCCGGAATTTGCACCTGTCTAGTCTTTGTAAGAGAGGTAGAGCTGGGCTGCTCTTGATATCCAGAGTTTAACCCAAATCGCCGTGCTTGATGGTCTAGAGTAACCGGTCTGAGATGGAGGGGCGGCGACTAGCCAATCGGAGCCACTCGTGGATTCCGACTTAGAACTGGTTCTACGCAAGTAACTGAGATAACTGTCTACTTACCCAGGTGAGGTACAGTAATTAATCGTAGTTAATTAGGTAGTACCCAGGCGGTGACGCGGGGCTAGCACCTTCAAGAAGGCTTGCGCCGTCATGGTTGCGGCCGCATTCATTCCACATGAACTAGAGGGAGTTGATGTGAAAGATGATAGGCTGGTGCCAAATGCTCCCTGGCAGTGCTGCTGTATTGTTCCAAACCCTCCCTCAAATGCCTTGACGCACTTGCCTGTAGCTGAGCTGTTTGCATGCCAAACCTGTGCAAGCATGGTCTGTGGATTCACAGTTGAGGAAAGGGGAGGGAAGAAGCAAGGGATTCTCCGTCATCCTTGTCGCCTGTCAAAGGCCACACTGACAGGTCTATCCGTACTGCGTACTGCATACGAGTACCTTGCCTTTGATGTGTGACTGCTTCGACCGCCGCCACCTGTGTCTTCATAGACTCCAAATGTTCAACCCCGGACTCAGAAATGGGGAGGGATTAGTCGGTCATGCCGGATATCGGGCAACTGACAACTGCTGGTGGCTCTGGAGAATTCTAACCGGCTACATGATGACGGCAAAAACGGGGTCCTGTCGTCGGCGCTCCGTCCAGCGTACACTAGTAAGCACCTATGCCCGTCGTTGCACGCTCGGTACACATAACGGGCCTCACCGGAGCCAATCCGGGACTTTAGAGTGCTCCGAGGCAACGGGTCCACCCAGAACTGCACAGCAGAGCCTTGAGGCAGTGCTACATTGAGGACTGGATTCTAAACAAATTACTTGGGTGCCTGACTACCTGTAGGATTACGTGACTCCGAGGTCGCGGCGTCAAAATGTCGGCACAACCGAGGACGCATGGGGCCCTCGTCCCGCAGTCGAATGCAGGAATGAGAGAACAACGGACTTGACTGAGCCAGAGTCGATGCGCCGAGCCAATATCGCTTCCAATAAGGCGCTGGCGGTGAGTTCTGCGCTCGAGCTTACCGGCACTCTATGCCGAATAGAAAGACGCCGGCTCTTCGCCGTGTCGTCTGTTGATTGACCGACATGTCGGCAGGACAACACAGCACTGGTCGAATGTTGCTTGTCCATCATAAGAATGCCTTGGGCATTATCAGCTCTCGTACAGGTTGAGATTTGGCGAAGTGCTCGCCCTATACGGATGGCAAAATCGGGGAACACTGCTAAATCCCAACGAGCTGGTGCGGCTGAGCTTGCGCACGCCGATCAGTGGACGAAGTTAGTAAGGATGCACCCTGTCGGACCTGGGTATCGGACGCATCCGGGCCTCAGCACGCCTGCTGTGCTACGCCTCGCGGCGCCCTGGCTGTCCCATTGTAGGATGGGATTGTCCCGCGTTATGAGGTACGTGTCGGAATTCCTATCGATGGTTGAGCAGTGGCATCTCTAACTCATGTACTTTCTACGAGGATGGCTTAGAGGCGTCTTCTATGGTGTTGGTCCGGCCCAGCGGGTTGCCATCCCAATCAACGCCGGCCAAGGCTTTCTTTTCTCTCCAGCCAGATGAGAAGGCCTGAACAGTGCGGTAGTCCTCGAGACTCGGGTCCTTGTCGGCAACTCGTATTGCGTCGCGTGCATGGGACTCCCGTCCTACGTCTCCACGTGTAATGGGTGGTGAATGGGTGAATGGGCAGGATTGTAGGGGTCTGAATGGCGAATGGCGACACGAAGTATGAATACCCAGCCCTCGGGAAATGGGGGGTGACAGGACGGATCCTTCACAACACCGCCCCACCTTTGCTGGGACGTTCGGACTCGCCCACCGCCCTTGTCGTTGGCGGGCGTTGTTCTCGGCCGACAGATTTTCTGTCGATGGGAATCAGGAGATGGTTTGGCGTGTCACAGTCAGCGTCGGTTTCAGCATCCCGGTATGTTGTAAATGACAGTTCCCAAACAGCCAGGTCAGACGCAGGTTATCGATGGCGGGTAATGAACCGAGCTACGAGGCCAACGGAAGAGTGATGAGGTTGCTTTCTCGGCTTCCATCTCGTCTTTCTTCAGCCGGGAAACATTGAATGGGAAAGACTCCGAGGAAGGGGAAGGAGTCGGAATCGGGAGGGGCACTCGGGTTGCCTGACAGGCGAGCGGCGGGACAGGCCTAACCTAATCTGGCGGGGTAAGCACGACAAACGACGAAATAAAAAGGAAAGAGCAGGGGAAAAAAGAAGAAAGAGAGTACCTGCTGCGTACCTAACGAAGGTACCTAGAAGCAAGGTGCCTACGGTAGGAACACACTGCCCGTCCCCACTTTATTCTACCCTCTCTTTTGTTCCAGGACACAAGGACCGGACCGAGGGCAAGGACGAACTGTTACGCGATTTGTTTAATCAGACATGAATTCGAAGGCAACTAACTAGCTGCAACGCCAATCCAACAGAGAAAAGGTCATGGGAAGTGGGGTGTTCATGGGCGCGAATACTGGAGAAAACGAAGGAAGGGGAAGGACCCCTCACCTCCAAGGAAGGACTCTTTAGACAAGCCTTATGCAGTCCACGAAAAGTCCTACGCAAAAAGTCCTACACATAGTACCTTTCGAGATATCTACTATGTAGGGAGGTAGTTGAGGTACCCCCGGCCCTTGGTTTACGAGTACAATGCAAATGTTGCGTCCTGTTCCCCAGCCCAGCCTGTGAGTGAGACTCTTGCCGGGCCGTCTCTTATCCCCTCGTTTTGAGTCGCTCATGCCCCACGTTATGCTGGGCCCAATGCCCCATGCCGGCTAGCTGGATGAAAACTCAAACCTGTTCATTGGCGACGACGAAACATAGGTTACTGCCGGAACCTTGCATGTCTGGTGCTAACGGTTTCGTGAGAACATCATGGTTGGTGTGCGCCAATCAGGCGGTCGTGTTTCTTCTGTCCTGCTTCATGACACGCGCAACGAACCAACCCCACTGATGACTTTGCAGCAAACTGTGGGTTTCCTGGCGAGCCTTCCACCGACTTCTCTGGCCTCTGCCGGGTCGTACGGTCAAGGACCGACGTCGAACTAATGGGATGTCGGGGAGGGCTGGCGGGTTTACTGGGTCCTCCTAGTTAAGCCTTGGGTCGCGGGCCGACGCACAAGCAAGCCCATGGAGCCCTTTCTTGCGGTGTCCCGACGCTGACAATACAGCCAGCCACCTGCGCACCGAGAGCACCGTCCACGGCTCCCCGAGATTCAGGAGATTGGAGCAGAGGATCCCATCCCCACAGCTCTAGTGCCGGTCTGTTGCGACGCATCAGCGGGAGCGGCAGGGTTGAGTAGTCGTCGTCGGCATCGACATAGGTAGTGGGCACAGGCGGGGTTGGGTTTGCTTCCCTCGACCGTGATCGGAACAGGCTGGTGGTTGTGTCGATGCGGTGGGCCCATTGATGAGCCCGTCTCACGAGATGCTTGCATCTCTTGTTTGAAGACTATCTGAGGTTGAGACACACAGCTTCGGCTTCAGCTCCGGGCAGAGGAGTTGGCAGACCAAGAATGTCGTTCATCTGCCACTATCGTCCAATATATGTCGTCTCTTTTGACATGTCCCGCAGCGGTGTCAAAGGCCGGTCTCGAGATAGCGTAGGTGGAAAGCTGGCGATGCCAACGTCCCCGACCCCCCCTGTCCCGGAGCCCAGACAGCGACAACGGCAACAGAGGACGGGACGAAACCCCACGGGTGATCTGTTGATCTGGCCGCACAAGAGACGACAATCCGACAGCCGCGAGGTGTTCCGACATGCAGATATAAGGTACCGACAACATGTATTTGGGTACATCAACCGCACAAGCAACAAAGTCACAGTATCTGCCCTAAACACCTCGGTTTCAGATACTGGGAGCAGAAAGAGTTGCATCCTCCGGTAATTTTCCTTCCCCCAGCGTTGTCCAATCGAAAGACAGGATTGGGCAGTGGCTTCAGCCTTACACTGCCCAAGGACGAGCCGGGGTGTATGTACCTAGCTTACTTGGTACATAGGTGCTAGTACCATACAAATACCTATGCAGCACACCCGCAGGCTTTGCTTTAGTGCTGGGCTGCTAGCGCGGTAGTGTCAGCAGCCACCTGGGGCCATCCTGCGGTCCTATCCCCGGGGCGATCACTCGCTACGGAATCAAGGCGCAGCAGAGATACTACTGCCCGGACAGCACAGCACAGCAGAGCACAGGGCAGCAGCGGCGCCATCTCATCCCGCCCCAGCACCGATCGAAAACTACCTACTGCAAAAGTAATGCAGCGCAAACAAAGCTAGAAAATCCATCGGTCAGTGGCAATCGATAGAAAATGGAAGGCAGCAGAACGGTCTGGGGAGAAAGTAGGGAGTTAGAGAGAGAAGGAAACGGGCCAAGTGATAAGAAAGGGAAAGGAAGAAATAAAGAAATAAAGAAAGACGAGGCCCGTCTCGTCTTGTCTCTGGCTACGTTTAATCTGTCAGCCCAGCCCAGCCCGTCCGGACCTGAACCTGGACCTGTACCATCCAGTCCAGTCCGTCTGTGTCAGTGTCATACAGCCTGCAGCAACCGCCAGATAGGCTCCAGTTTCTCTCTCTGTGTTATGTGTGTGTGTGTGGCCTGTTGCTTTCTTAGACGCACGCACTTTCTTTGTCTCTCTCTTCCTCTTCCCCTTTTGCCCTTAACTCGACTCGATTCGACCGGCCTTCTCCTTAGTCGTCCTCCGGTGTCCATCCAGTCAGTCACCCTCCGTTGTCTGCATAACCCGGCGCCTGCTTACCTGTACCTACCTACCTACCTACCTACCTACCGTAGGTGCTCGCTCGCTCACCCGCTTGCCTGATTGCCAACTCGTCTCTCCTCGTTATTTTCCTCAATATTTCTGCCCATCCTCTTGGCTCCCTCCTCCTCCTGCTCCTGCTTCTACTCCTCCATCTCTTCTAATCGCTGTCCTCACTTTCTCGGCAATATCAACCCAAAACCCACGATTACTAATACCGGCGGCTGAACTTTGAAGACTGAGCCGCTTACAACGGACAAGTCGCCAAATCACTGAAAAGGTCAGTAGATATACTCCGTATCACCTTTACATACCAACACACGTCTTGCCCCATGTTTTTACTCTCATTCGTATCATCACTCCGCTTCACCTGAATGATCAAGAAAAAAGAAGAAACAAAAGGAGCGAAAGAAAGACAGAAGGGAAAACCCCCACACCTACCCCCCCGTCGGCCGTTCCCGTCCCAGCCGCTCGCTCTTCTCACAGTTGCCGCCCGCAGCGCAGCGCAGTGCATCCTCCTCAGTCTCGATTCCGCTCTCTACGCCGTCTTCGCTGCCGGCGCCGAGATACCTAATCCCATTCATTTGCTGATGCAACTGCTGCTTCTCTTCGCCCAACCATCTACAGCTACAGGTCCATCTATTTACCTACACGTGCTCGGCAGCAACAGACAAGCGCTGTGCTCCGTTGTTGTACCAATCCCTATCATATGCCTTTCCACGCCGCATCATCCCAGAAACAGCGTCTTGATTGAAGCGTGCTGCCCCGGAGCGGCCACACACTTACTCTGCCTACCTACCTAACGTACCTATCTCGACGCCAGAGTCCAGCCCACGCTTCCACGCTCCACCCTTCCCCCCCCCCACTAGAGTTCCCTCGAATCAACCTGAGCCGTGGCCTAGGTAATAGCAGCGCAATTGTATTTTCTCACTCCATCCCTCAGGCCCCCCCACCCCCCTACCATCTTCCCCTCCCTTCGCGTCAAGCCCCAAAACCCGAGACCCTTCGCGGTAGCTGAGTCCTAAAGTCCTCCCAGTCCCCTTCAAGTCACCAAGTCACCATCTTCTTCCCCAAGAGTCCTGACTTGCGGCCTTGTCGAATGAGGGACGGACGGACTGACTGACTGACTCCCGCCTCTAACCTGTCTGGGTTCCATTTTCTCTTCCTCTCCGTCTCTCTCTCTCTCTCCGTCTCTCTATCCATTTCACTCTCTCGACCACCCCTCCCCTCCCCCCTCCTCTTCTGCCTCCCCTCTTTCGCTCCTCCCCGACCCCCCCCCGACTTCGACACCCCAGCCTCAGCCCACCAGCCGCAGCACCCAGTCTAAAAGTCTAAGCCCAGGCCATCATCCCGACGCCGATTACCACCAGAACCTTTCCACCAGCACCGCACCGCACCGCACCGCACGGCTGCCGACGCCTGCAACCCAAAACCGATATACCCTCAGCTCATTCTGCCCACCTGGGCCCTCGCTCTTCTCCCCTCCCTTCTCCCTCCTCCAGCATTCCCTTATGAGCTTTTCCAACTCCCGCCTGAAAGGCTTTGGTTTCGGTAAGCGCAAGTCAACTGCCAGCATCCAAACGCCCGATCCGAATCACACTACGAGCCCGACCCCTCCTCCACAGGGTGCCCATCCTTCCGGTGCCCCTCAAATACCGCAGCAGATTCCTATCCGACCAGGTTCCATCGCCTCGACATCCTCCGCCTCAATCGCTCCGATGAATCATTCAGGCCCTGGCAACCGTCCCCCGAGCTACTCGGCCAACTACCCTCCCGGCGGCCCTCCTCCCATCGGCCGTACCAGCCCCATGACCGGCCAAGGTCCGGCTCGCACCCCGCCCAGCCAGATGGTTGGTGGCCCCCCGCCCATCAACACTGGCGGCGCCCCCGTCGCCGGCTACCCGCCTCAGCTCCCTCCTGTCGGTGGTCAAGGACATCCGATGGGCGGTCCTCCTCAATACGGCGGCGGTGGTGGCGGCTACCCTCCCCCGGGTCCTCCTCAGGGGGGAGGACCCTTGGCGCAATACCAGCGTGGAGGCAGCGCGGCCGAGGTCGAGGGAAACAGCAGGAGTAAGGCTCAGCTGATTGTCGGAATCGATTTTGTACGTCGCTCGTCGACTCGGAAACCCCTCGTGGTGCTTTGGACATGGTTGCTGACGTGAGCGATAGGGTACCACTTTCTCCGGTGTGGCTTTTGCTTTTGCCACGAACAACGAGGCGAAGGAGGACATTATAACGGAATGGCCCGGCGCCGGATCGTACACGAAGCAAAAGGTTGGCAAACCCCTACCCGTGCCTCCTCACACTGGCTTTTAGCGGCTTTGGCTAACTAACCGCTCTTTGTTGCAGATTCCCACGGTTCTCTACTACGACCAGTACCAGAAGGTTGTTGGCTGGGGTCCCGACATTGCCGACGCCCTTGCACCTACCGGGTACCCGAAGCCCGGCGTGCAAAAGGTCGAGTGGTTCAAGCTGCAGCTTATGCTGTCCGGCAACACATACATCGACCCCATCAACCTGCCCCCTCTGCCTCCTGGCAAGTCCGAGATCGATGTCGCTGCCGACTACCTCTTTAAGCTCCGCCAGGCGATGCGTTCTGCCCTGCAAAAGACTCTGGGCGAGGTCTTCAACCGTGAGGAGCGCAACATCCGCTACTACCTGACCGTCCCTGCCATCTGGAATGATGCTGGCAAGGCCGCGACCAGAGCTGCTGCTATCCAGGCCGGCTTCCTGCGAGACGAGAATGACAACCGGTTGACGCTGGTTTCCGAGCCAGAGGCCGCCGCCATCTTCTGTTCCAAGACGGGTCTTTTGAACTTGAAGGTGCACGATGCCGTGTTGATTGTCGACTGCGGTGGCGGTACTGTTGATTTGATTGCGTACGAGGTCGAGGAGGAGAACCCCTTCACAGTGGCCGAGTGCACGGCAGGATCCGGTGACTCTTGCGGTTCGACGGCTTTGAACCGCAACTTCAGCAACATCCTGCGCACCAAGATCCGCAAGATGAAGCTGCCCGACGGGTCCAAGACGGCCGGCCGTGTATACGCCAAGTGCATCATGGACTTTGAGAACCGCATCAAGGCCGACTTCCGCAATAACGGGCAGAAGTGGGCTGTCGACGTTGGCATCGAGGCTGAGTTCCCCGAGGCCGGCATCGAGGAGGGTTACATGACCTTCACCAATGAGGAGATCCTGCAGTGCTTTGAGCCCGTCGTTAACCGCATCCTCGAGCTTGTCAGGAACCAGATCATCGCCATCCAGGCCCAGAACCGCACGCTGCAGAATATTCTCGTCGTGGGCGGTTTCGGTGCCTCCGAGTACCTCTTCCAACAGATCAAGCTCCACGTCCCCCCTCAGTTCCAGTCCAAGGTCGTTCGTCCGATGGACTCGGTCGCCGCCATTGTCAAGGGTGCAGTTACCGCCGGTATCACGGAGCGTGTCGTCACCCACCGTGTCGCCCGTCGCCACTACCTTATGGCCACCCTGCAGCCCTTTAAGGAGGGCTACCACCCAGAGGCCTACCGCGTGCCGTCCCTCGACGGCAAGGACCGCTGCAAGTTCACACGGCAGATCTTTGTGCAGAAGGGCCAGAAGGTCAAGATTGGCGAGCCCGTCAAGGTTTCTTTCTTTCGACAAGTCGCCCCCGGTGCCACGCTCATGTATGAGGACATTCTGTACGCCTGCGACGACGATGTCTGCCCCGAGTACACCAAGGATCCTCGTAAGTTGCATCGCGCTGACGCTGACGTATCACTGCTAACACCCACCTCTCTCAGGCATCAAGGAAGTCGTCACCCTCACCTCGGACCTGTCCCGCAAGAACCTCGAGAAGGACTTTGAGAGGATGGACACGCCACAGGGCACATTCTACCGTGTCTACTTTGACATTTACCTGACACTGGACGGATCCGAGTTCAGCGCAGAGCTTGTCTGCCAGGGCGAGGTCATGGGCCGCTGCAGGGCGCGTTTCAGGTAGAGACGGCGGGCGTGGTGGAAAGAGGGGAAGATTGATAATGTTTGCCTACTTACACTGGGCATTTCGTTTCCATACACTCGGATGATACCTCGAAAAGGTGACGGAGACGGGGAGGACAGCCGAGGCTAATAACGGCCAAGAGTATATATCACGAAAAGACCTCCCAGACAGATGACTGGAAGGCGAGGGTTGGACTGGGGCGTGGTTTTTTTTTTATGACGCTGAAGGATAATGGTCTATTGTCAAGTGTAGACGCACAACATCCCCAGCCCGGGATGAATCTAGTTATTTCAAAAAGAGTTGCGGTGTAGTTCCGACTGCCCCACCAGCGTGCGGCCAGGTCTGGTTGCGTGCGCAGTGCGCAAGCAAGAATTTTCATAGCCAGGCAGCAGGACGAGGCCATCAACAACAAAGCGCGCTGCAAAAGGCAAAGCTTAACTCTCGAGGTGCGAGTCGTGGCCAGTCGTCCTGCTGGGAGGGACCAGGGGACACCACGTGGGGTGTTGACTGATGGTCTGGTACCCATATTTCAGTCAGTCAGTAGGGAGGTAGGTAGGTAGGTAAACTACGGATACAGGTAGATAGCTATAGATTCCTCGCGAGAGCCCCACTGGTTTGGATGGCGGTGCGATGACGAGCAGTTCAGTGAGGCTGTGCGTGAGAGATGGACGGCATGGCTGGCTGGCAGGCAGGCACGAGACAGCATCTCGCAGAACCGCCTCAGCCACATTACATTACATTCATCACATACAGGGATCTACCTACCTAGGTAGGTTGGTACATATTCGTACCTATCTACGTATGTATTCCCGGGTGGAGTTTGCGACCGGGAAAACAGCGGAGGAGACAGCGCCGCAGCGGTCAAGCAAGGAAGACCCCCGTCGCCAACAAGCCAGACTGGACCCTGCAGTTACCTACAGGAGTTCTGAACTGAATGGGAAACCGGGCAGCCAGTTGTGCCTGCGTCATCGTCTGAACCCAAACTGCAGGTCGAGTTCAGTCCAAGGTCGTGCCCTGAGTCTTGCAAATTCGACAACTGTCACCGGCAGCGGGTAAAATGGGACGGGCCAGTGCTCCCCCACCTCGTCGTCCTCCACGATGTGATGTGATGCAGTGTTCACTTGTCGTCTCGTAGCTAGCTATCTTTCTCTCCTCTTCCTCTTCTTCTTCTCCTTCTTCGCCGCCCTCGACCCAACACTGGGGTTGTCGCGCCACAAGCCTTTCCATCTATATTATTATTATTTGTCTCCGTCCGCCCACTTCTTTTTTAAGCGTAAAGAAACAATCTACCTGCTCTGCCCTACAACCCAGTTCCTGTTCCCACACATCGGCACCGTCCGACCAACCTGTGGCTCCCACTTGGCGGTGGTAGCCGCTGACGCTGCATCGCGCCAGCAGGGATAATCAGGTATTGGCCCTGGATCAAGCAGGCCGATCACCACCTAGAATTCCGCCGACCGACCCTAGCTCCCATTCGTTCTCGCCCTCTCTCCCACGCTCCGTACGTCACTAGGCGCAAGCCCATCATCGGCCATTGGTGGCGCCTAATCACCATCACGTTGGCGTCGGCCGTATATCTACACCACACCGTCGCTTCTCGGGACCATAGAAGCTCGGCGGCCTGCGAATTATCCAGTGTCTCGTCATCCTGCCATAAACAGTTCCTCTTGTTCATCGAGTCGCCAAGCCATTCAATTGGTTCTTGCAATCGTCCTCCTACGTTGCTTGATCTTTACCGGCAACCCGTTCAAGACGGTCACCAAAAGTACCATGAGACGGTCGTCGTCGAGAAAAGTCGATATGCGCTCGAAGAAAGCTAGTCGGAACATCTTGGTTGCGTTAGCCTTTGCCTCGCAGTTGCCAACCACCAATGGAATCGTGTTCCCAAGCTACCACCCGAGTTATACAACCGATTACCTCCAGCTAAACAAGAGGTATAACCCCGCGAAACGAGGTCCGCCTGAGGATTGGAACGGGAGGATACCCTTGAAGATCACCAACTCATGCCCCGACACCATCTGGCCCGGCATCACGACTCAGCATGGCATCGGCCCCGGGACTGGAGGCTTCGAGCTCGCCTCGGGCGATAGTCGAGATTTGTGGGTTGGACCGACATGGCAGGGCCGTGCCTGGGGAAGAACCAACTGCACGGTAAACGGGGAGTCGGCTGGCTGCGCAACGGGTGACTGCTTTGGAAAGCTTGACTGTGAATTCAGTGTAAGTCTCGTGCTACAAGATCGCATCAACCAGTGCTGACAACACGCGCAGGGCGCCGTTCCTGCGACCCTTGCCGAGTTCAACCTAGCCGGGGGTGTCTCCGGGAGACAGACGTTCTACGACATTTCCCTCGTCGACGGCTACAATCTCCCCGTTGGCATCAATTACATTCCGGCTGAGAACACCACCTTCATTCCGCCCAACCTGACGAACTGTGCCTGCATCGCAACGCCAGGCTTCATGGCGCAGCGCGCAGCCAGCGGTGCTGTTTACACCAACAGCACATTTCCCGTCCCTTGGGAACCAAACGAATCCAACGACAGTGTCCGAGACTGGTGCCCTTGGCCTCTGCTAACCAACCCACCCGACAAGCCCGGCGACGGAGTCTACCCCTACCCTGACGACCAAATCAAGCGTCCCACCTTCAGCCCATGCAAAAGCCAATGCGCGGCCACCAACTCGGACCACGACTGCTGTATAGGCAAATGGCATGATCCCGACAAATGCAAGCCTGGCTTGTTCTCCAGGCACGCCAAGGCTGTGTGTCCTGACGCGTACAGCTTTGCCTTTGACGACCAGACCTCGACCTTCATCATCCCCTCGGGTGGCGGCTGGGAGGTTGTCTTTTGTCCCGCCGGCAGGAGCACTAACATTCTCCGTACCATGGGACCGCAGATGTTCGAGATCGCGAGCGCCGGTTCTCTGAGCCAAAAGAACCTGGAGCTGGTTAGGAACCGCACTTACATAGAGTCTGAGAGCGCGAAGAACGCTGCACCAGGCCATGCTGTGTCATCGCACTGGGCCATCTGTGCGATTATCACTGCTGCGCTCTTGATAGGGTGGTGACGTGGATGATGTCTTGCTTTTTTTTCTTTTCTTCCTCGTCTTTTCTTCTTTTTTTCTTGTTCTTTCAGTGGGATAAGCACGGCGGGCAGGACCCGCGCAATGAGTCGTGCTTATTTGGCTTGAATTTCTTAGCATTGGGATACCCTTGAACGACTATACGACACATGGGACGATATACGAGAGCAAATGAAGACTGACAAGAGGAGGGTCGAGGTTGTCAGCCGTTGGAGAGAGCAGGGTAGCTGCGCCTTTCTTTCCACGTACCTAGAAAACTCATACCCTTATCAAGCACAAGTAGCAAATTCTTGGCCGTTTTATTGAGTGCTGACTCGGCCGTACGGAGCTGATGGGGCGGACTGGCAGCCGTGATTTGCGTTGCAATTGAGGCTCAACGATGCCACCCACTTGGAGTATATCACTGAGGCAGCTTGAAGATGAATGTCAAAGAAAGTAAGTAGTCTTTGCATGTCGAACTCCCGAATGATGATGTACGGTGAAGTAGGTCCGCGATGCCCAACGCCTGTCTAAACGGTCCCTTCCCGTCCGTCCACTCCTGTGAGCCTTCTCTCTATTCCTCCTCCTCCTCCTCCAGCCATGCCGCTTAAGACGGAAAGGCGAACGGGGATGGGGGGGGGGCTATATATCACCTGAGGCGTTTTTTTTTTCTCTCTTTCATTTTATTTCATTTTACCACCATTGGTTCCCCTTCTCTCCCTTCTTTCGTTCCGCTCTTTTGTCTTCAATGCCTCCTTTCTTTCTCAAGAGGAATCGCCTACCCCACGGGAACATGATGGCGACTGCTACCTAGTCTAACATTTGGGAGCGAGGGCAGGACGAGCCTCTCCCGTGTTTCCCGTTTCTTTTTTTTCTTCTTTTTTTTTTCTCTTTCTTTTTTCGTTTTGTAGGGAGGTGGCGAATGAGTAAAATGGCTTCTTCCCCTGGAACAGGATACAACAAACCAAGCTCCTTTTCTCTTTACCCCCGCCCCCCCTCTCCCCGAATCGGCCATCTGCTGCGTGTATCTGTACGCTAGACCCCAAAAATAGAGAGATGGATAGGGAGATGCGCATGCACCCATGGGGTCTCACCACTGGTAAGATGAGAAACGCGATGCAGAAGTCCAAGCTGGGTACCGAGAAATAAAAAGAGCAGACGATGCTAGTGAGGACAAAAAAGTAAGGCGGGCCGCTGCTCGGGTATGATTCTCCTCTCCCCTCTAGCTAACTCCCCTCTCCATCTAGCATCCCACACACACACACACACACACACACACACATACGAGGCGGGTGGGGTTTGAGACATGGAAAAGGATCAACCCTTGCGGGCGGCGCGCTCCTTCCGTCTCCGCTCCCACTCGGCGCGCTCCTCGTCATCGCTCCCGCTGAACTCGGCATCCTCGTCGCTCTCGTCGTCGTCGACGTAGCCCGGCGCGGGGGCGGACGGCACGGGGGGCGCGGCGGCGTTGGGGACAGCGGGGGCCTTGGCGCTGGGCGCGGCCGAGGAGGAGCCGACAGTGATGAAGTCGCCGGCGTTGAGGGAGGTGTACTCGTGCTTCTGGATGAGATCGCGGAGGCCGGTGTTGCGGGGGTCGACGAGCTGGACGGCCGTCAAGCCGCCCTTGTTCTTGACGCGCGGGTTGGAGCCGGCCTCGAGCATCATCTCGACGAGGGCGTTGCCGAACTCGCGCTGGGCCGGGGGTTCCGAGTTGATCCAGCGGATGGCGGTGTGCAGGGGGGTGTCGCCCTCAAGTCGGTTGACGGGGTCGCATTCGAAGTTTGGTTGGTCTAGGAGGAGGTCGATTATTTCGTCTATGACGGAGGAAGTGGGGGGAGATCCGAGGTTAGCACGGTTTCCGTTACGTGTTGTCATGTCTGGAGAATAAAAGATGGGAAGAATGGGCATCCGAGAGGGAGTGGTGAATTGTGAGGGCGCGTGAGGAAGCAGTGAGGCCGGACGGTGTAAGAAAGGTGATAGAGAAGAACTCACAGTTACCCCGCGAGGCGGCTTCGTGGTAGAGGTGGTTACCCATGACAGTAGTGGTCTCATTGAGGAGGCGGGAGAGTTCGTCCTCGTCCTTGATGTCGGCGATGACCTCGCCGAAGAGGTCGGTGTTGTTACGCCGGCAGGCCTCGATGAGGAGCTCCTTGACGGAGGCGCCCTGGAGAGGGAAGGGGGTCCGTCAATTTTCTGCCTCTCTCGTGTGCTTGTCCCCTTTCCGGCCATACAAGGATGACGACGTAGACACGACTGGAAGGGAAACTTACCTCGTGTTCCTCGTTGTCCGCGGCCATTTCTGTGCTGCAGATGCGCAACTATCTGGGTTGAGGTTGTGGGAGAGAGAGAGAGAGAGAGAGGTGAGGCGTGTTTCGGGTTGGCTCTGTGCTGAGCCGGGAACGGTTTGGGTTTACGTAGGTACCTGAACCTCGTATGGTGGGGTCGAGATCGGAGAGGCGGGAAGAGGGTGAAAGGAGGGGTATCGGAGGGGCGTGGTTTGCACACGACTGACTGCAAGGTGTGTGAAGGAGAGGAAGAGGGTCGAGGATGCAGAAGAAAGTGACTCGCGGAGAAGGACGCGGAGAGGTGTGACCACGCGTAGATCTGGGGTTCGAGCGTCCGGTGTTGGTTCAGTAATACACTTGGTGGTGGTGGTGGTGGTTGTGGTGGTGCTGCTGCTGCCAGAGACGTAATCTCCAGGAGGTGGCAGTGATCGCTCTAGTGCTTGTTTCTTAGCGCTCCAGTACGTAGACTCAGCCTCGAACTGTAAGCTTGACAGTGAACAAAGGCGGCGGTGACAGTAGCCGGGATGGGCGGGAACGGGTACGGCGGGGTGGTAGCAAGGAAGGAGGGGCACGGAATATTGTTGGAGCGGGGTTCCGGCGGGATGGTCATGACCTGACCGGAGTTCATTACTACAAAGTACCTAGGTGCCTACAGTAGGTGCGCCAAGGCGGCGGACCTGATGTTGTACTGTACCTGCGTGCCCGAGCTTTTTGAGCGGCTGATGGTGGTCGGTGACTGGTGACTGCAGCACTTCGTCCCCCACCTTCGCATTCGAGGCCCGCTGAATTTTCCAAAGAGCATCACGACCGACTCACCGAGACAGACACACGCGGGCGTTTGCTCATCGACGTCCATATCTTCTGCACCGCCCGTCACCAACCCGCGCAAGGCAGCGGCACCCTTCTTTTTCTAGCTGCGACTTGGCCCCGTCCATCAAAATGTTGCTCTGTAAGGCCTCATCCCGTCCTCAATCGCTCGCTCGATCCCCCACTAACAAACCTCCCTCTCCGCCAGTCTGCCCCAACTGCGCCAACATCCTCACCGTCTCCGCCTACGCTGGCGTGCGCAACCGCCTCGAGTGCCGAACCTGTCCCTTTGAGCACGCCATCACGGAGCCCATCTACTCGCGCCGCGAATTCGAGCGCAAGGAGCGCGAGGACGTCTTCGGCGGCCCCGGCGAGTGGGACAACGCCGATAAGGCCCGGGCCCAGTGTCCCAAGGAGGGCTGCAACGGCGAGGAGGCCGCCTTCTTCCAGGTGCAGATCCGCAGTGCCGACGAGCCCATGACGACCTTTTACAAGGTATGATCCCCCCTCCCCTCGTGTGTCAGAGTGGCCGTGGACACAATACTAACGGCGTCTGCAGTGCATGACTTGCGGAAACCGGTGGAGAGAGAACTGATACCGAGACGGGGAGCCTGATCTTTCACGGTGCATTGCGAGGCGTTGGGGGTGACGTTTGGGTTAACTTGGTTTATTTGATATCTGCGACCTTTGGTCGCGCTGCTGGTTAAGCTTGTTCAGCGGGACAGCCTTTGCAGGGCTGCTCCATGTGAAAGATTACCCAGTGGTGAAAAGCATGTATTTTCTTCTTCTTCTTCCCCCCTCCCCCCCCCCTTCCATACGATTGATCCCGTTGCTGCAAACTCCCCTTGTCTTTTGATCGTGATCTCGTAATGTGTCTGATACCGTAATGGCTTGCGACCCTGGTCATCTCCCGAAGAGCAGCTGTCCGCAGTACACGTCCCAGGTCGGGTTATAACCAGTGGTGCCGCACACTCAAAAGGTCTTGTCGTCGGACCGGACCATGCAGCCCCGTCTTTCGTTCCGGGACATTCCTCAAGGTCGGACGTGTTTCATCACCGCGTACCGCTCTCAGTTGCACCTATTCAATGGCCTCCCCGATTGCTCTCCCCTGCCCCCTCACGCATCGCTCCGGTGCCAGTCGATCGCCGCCTTCATTCCCTCGTCGATCAACCGCTGCACGAGATCCGGGCTGATGATGTCGGTTCGGAACTGCTCCTGCTGCAGCAGCTCAAGGTGCTTCAGCGTCGGGCCGGGGTACATGAGGTACTTCAGGTACGGAGGTCGGGACCAGTACTGCAGGTAGGCGAGGTATGCGACGAACTCGGGGCGGGTGAGCAGCTTCTGCGTTGCGAGGTGGTTGAGGTATAGCGGATTCGCAAGGGATTGAACGAACTGCGTGCGCGCAATACATCTGGTTAGCTTTGGTTTTGCGGCTTGGTGGAGGGGGGGGGCGTGGGGATGGGGGAGGATGAACTGCGTGCGCACCTCGAGCTCGATTTCGAAGCGCGTGAAGCCGCCGTACACGGGCTCGTCTCCAGACGGCGGGGGCGGCGGAGAGCCGGCTTGTTCTGGTGCTGTGGTTGCCATCGCCGCGGTGTAATCTTGTGTTTTCCTGCAGATGCGGAAAAGAGGTTGCAGGTTGGAGAAGATGATGGGTTGGAGTGGAATTGCATCCGAGCCAGGACCGGGGTCCGCCGCTAGCTTCCCCCACAGTTGGTGGCAGGCAACTCGACCTTACAGGTTCCTCCATCACTGGGAAACTCTTATATTCAGATCACCCCTCGCGTCCGTGAATCTTCAGAAACAGTTAATCGACCAGAGCCCGCTGTTCTACTTCTTTCAAATGTAACTTGACCTTCAGTCCTGTATTGCAAACACCATTACTGCGTATCAGCGCTCAGACTCGGTGTCTAACATCACTTCCCGCTGCAAAGTGGGCCGCAGCAGCTTCCGTGGGGAAGGTGCATGGTCCCCTGCATCTACGCCTGCCTTGAACTGACATGGTTCTAACACCACGACATCTCCAATTGACGCTCCTATAAACTAGTCACCCAGTTAGCTTACTTGACAGTTGATAATTGGGTCCTCCTTGGACTCAAAGGCGAGTTGGATAAACATCTGCTAGATGCCCTGCTGTGCAACGCAAGGTAGAGGGTAAAGGAATTCACAAAACGAGGCCGACGGAATATATGGATATATGAGATTCAGCATTTGGGTTAAGCACAGTAAATCGAGGATAGGAAGGGTTTTCATGAACTGAAAACGACAGCCTCTGGTCACAGAGATTGAATACCTCGTTCAGCCTCTCTGTAAATCGAGATACCTGCCATTCATTACAAATCGCAATGAGTGTGACGTTTCCGCTTGTCAGACAGACTCACTTATTAATTTCTCCATTGAAACGCCACAAAGAGTCCCCTGAGGTCTTTCGAAATGCCAGATGGCTGTTTGAAACAAATTTATCAAGCTCGAAGGAAAGTTCAGCCACGTCGTGGGTAATGTAGATATTGCTAAGCATTGGCGCAAGAGAATGAGATCGCAGTCACAACGAGTAGAGGTTGCTCAACCATCCAGTGGCTTCACTTGTCATTCGATCAACCTTGATGCTACCATCGCCCACCTGAGCTCGGAAATCCTTAGGGTTCTTGAATGGTACATAAACATGAGGTACCTTTGGTTTGCCAATCTGCGGAGCGTGAAACATGGTTCAATAGTTAACTTACGTACAAACAGCGGTATGTGTACTAAGCTTGTTATTTCTAAGTCCACAAGATATTCTTATGAGATAGAACACCTTTCCAGCCGATCCCAAGTACCTTACACTCCGCTTTGTATTTTTTTATAAGTTTTTCGCTTCACTATAATCCCTGACAACACTTGACACTGCTGATGTCATTTAGGATCAACTTCGATAAAAGCCACCTCTGGAGCGGTATGAAACACGGAAAAGAGTCAACTTATTGGCTATTACTATCATAGTGCACATTTGAAGCTGAGTTGATTGTCCCGATGAAGCCAGAAAAGCATCGGTGAGCCGATGGGCGGAGGCCGTCAGGAACCGGCCCCACACCCCAAAGACCCTTCCCCACTAAAAAGTTGCCCGGGATGAGCGCCAAGGTAGAAGCTTCCCATCTGCCAGCTCGCAGAGGTCAGGAAATTTCGCGACTCATCATTCAAGCAAAAACGTTTCCCGTCGCGAATTTCTCACTTCTTCCCCGCGACCGCGTTTCATCCACCTCTCGGCCTCGAGAATGTCTTCGAAGCGCAATTACGCGGCTTCGGACGGGAATGATACTGCCGAACCGGCGCCTAAGCGCTACAAGAAGCCTAACCCCAAGACACGCGACCACCAGAACGCCCACATCGACCCGACATGGGGCCAGAAATACGTCTTCTCGTCGGCCGCCGGCTCAACAACGGTCCCTGTAGACCCGGAGCTCGAATTTGAGGACGATACAGATGCCATGGCGTATCTCAAATCAGTAAGGTAAGCAGATCTTCTCGACCTCCCAAGCCTGCGTTCTTCTCCATGTGCTGAACTGGTCTCTTTCGAATTAGTTGCAAACGACGCTGATGTGGTGAGCATTCTAGGACGCAAGCGAACGGCATCCCCCACCTTCTCGTCGCACCAAAGGTCCCGATCGGCCCGCAACTGCCCAAGGAATTCCGGAACGACGGCCAGGATGACGTATATGAAGGCGAGGATTACGAGGAGAACCGCGACATTTATACCACAGGCCAGGGCGACTTCAGGGGTTACTACCATGACGGCGCATACACGGCGCGGCCCGATCACTGGGACGGCGACCCCCGCGCCCTCGGCGACCACGATGTGGAAGACGCCACATGGCAAGGCAACGAGGGCGTATACGACGACGACGAGGAGGGGGACACGACGGACCCGGAAGCGGCGATTCATGAGGCTTACTTCGCTGCCATCCTCTCCCGCTTCAACAAGCTCCGAAAAACGCTCCACGCCACGCCGCCGCCGAGCGTCATCGCCGGGCTCCCGCGCACCCACGACTACCACGTCGGCGCCTTCGGCCCGAAGTCGGGGACGTTTGCCATCTGGTCGCAGCGCCTCCACGCTACGGACCCCCTGCCGGCGCAGGTCGCGAGCATGGACAAGGACGGTGTGCTGCGCGTGGTGCGCGTGCTGCTGGGCGGCAAGTTCCTTCGCAGGGGCTGCGAGCTGCGGGAGCGCACGAGCCGGTGGCTGTGGGCGCTGCTGGCGCGGCTACCGGAGCGCGGGGAGCTGAACCACGCCGAGATCGGGTGGGTGAGGGACCTGGGCCGGAGGGCGGTGCTGATGATGCAGAGCCTGGCGGACATGGCCGCGCTGCGGGACGCGCTGGAGGGGGAGGGCATGGACCTGGGGGTGCACGACGCCGTCGATGAGAGCTCGGACGATGAGGACGTCTTGCGAGAGATGGAGGTCGAAGAGCGGGACGGGGAGGGGGTGAGTGGGACCACGGCGGAGACGCCGAGTACCGGGTCCAAGGCCCCCCCTGCGGCAGCGAAGCTCGAGGAGCTCGGTCCCGTACCGACTGAGCACACCGAGGATGGCGAAGTCGAGGACGGAGAGATCGACGGCGACGACAACGGCGACGACCAAAAGTCTGAGCCGATGGATGTCTCCGAAGATGGCGAGATCGACGAGGGCGAGGTCGCCGAGGAACCCGCGCCGGCCGAGACCCTTGAAGAGGCGCGAGCTAGGCTCATCGCGCAGCTGGATACGGCCGCCGAGGACGCGCCGTCCGAGGCGCCGTCGGGGGAGCAGCCCTTCGCGGAGGCCGAAGACGAGGAGATGGCCGACCAGCTGCGGGCCAGGATGAATATGCGGGCCACGCTCAACATGATCCTGACGGTCGCCGGCGAGTTTTACGGACAGCGCGACCTGCTAGAGTTCCGGGATCCCTTCACAGGTATGTAATATTGAAGGTGGGAGGCGGTGGACGCCGAGGAAACCTCGCCCAAAAGAATAAAAAACATGTGTACAATTTGCTGGCCCTGAGGGCATCGAAGGAGCATGCTACAGGCCATGATATCAAAACAACAACGGTAGAAACCATCCGGCCCAGCAGAAGAGGCCTAATACAATTCTATAACCCATACCCCGGGCGCGAGGTTCTCCTTTCTCCATCTTCATCCTGATGATAAAACAAATGTCCTCGAAGCAGCTCTTGCCGAGTACAGATGAAAGCCATCCCATGTCTACAACCCCAGCTCCAGGCGCCGCAAATTCCCTATCTGACAATAATGCATCGCACGGTAGACCAGAACCTCTACGCATCGCTCATATCAGTGTCCGGGGCGACGAGGAAATCCGCGTCATCAAAATCCTCCACGACCAAGTTCTCCTGCCCCGCCGCGGGCTTGTTGCGGCTCTTTCTCAGCGCCGCAAACGGCCGGGCATTCGCCAATCCGGACGGCGTCAAGCTCCGCGGGCTGACGGTATCCAGCCATGCCGTGCGATTCGCCCACGCCTGTACGGGCTCTTCGGTCTCTTCGTCGACAAAATAGCGCTTCTTGCTCCGTCCGTCACTGGCGGTGCTCTCAACGCTCTCCTGGGAGCTGCTGAGGCCGGGCAAATCGTCGAAGCCAGGAACGTCCTCCTCTTCGTGCTCGCTATCGCTGGCGTAGGCGGGCTGGCTCGCCAGGCCGCCGACCTTGTTGATGCCGCAGAACGGAAGCAGCTCGCGTTGGGTGGTGGCGACGGTGTTCCGATTGCCGGCAGTGTTGGTTGTTCGGACGACGGGGGTGCAGGGTTCCACAGCGTCGGTCGGAAGCTTATAGCTGCTGTAGGTGCCGGACTTGTAACCTTCGGGCACGGCTTTGCGGATGCGCATGCCGACAGACAGAAGGTTGGACTGCACGTCGGGGGGCAGGCTGGCGGTGGTCGAAGCGAAAGATGGCTCCGCTGGGGGCGCCGGGCCGGACCGGGGGAGGAAGAAGGAGGTTATTTGCCGTTGGGCGGGATCGCTGGATGCGCCAGCGAAGGGGCGCTTCGTCCGGGGGGCCGACATGGTTGTGCAGCGGAATGGGAGATTGACAAAGCAAGCTGGCTTTATCGTGTGTCCGAATAGGTATGTCGAAGCCGCCGGTGAGGTGATGTTCGTCGCCGTGGCTGTGACGGAGGCTTTAGGGCCTTCGATTTGGGTTAGAGACGGAACGGGTCGTGAGATGCGGTAGGCTTGGTGGAGTGGAGATCCCTCTTTTGGTCACAAAAGATGAGCAGAGGAGATGGTAACCGTAGAAACGATCGCAAGCGAGCAATGACGTAGAAAAGCGGGAGGGAAGTTGTTCTTACGTAGAATGGGGTGCGAACGAGGAGGAGGTTGGGTACAGGAGAGAAAGCGAGATTGGTTTGATGGGCGAAGAGGGATAGATGGTGGGGGGAGGGACCTCGTGGGCGGTGCTGGGTCACTGGGCGGTTTCCAGGGCCGCAAGGGAGCACGATGCAGGAGGAGCCTGCCGACGAAAGCGCGTCAAGGCGCGTTTTTTCGCGAGAGTCATGCGGCAGGGACCCACTAAAATCACTTAAAGAGCTGTTCTGTGGGTACCCCATTCCCTGAAACTCGTACTGACTGTCAGGGGGATGTTTGCCACTGTCAAGCAGCAGGTTCCCAGGCGGCAGAGCGGGGGTCAAGGCAGAGGGGTAAACCCCCTTATGCATCTCATGCTCTTTTGGATTTTCGATATATTGCGGCAAAAAAAAATGTCAGATCAGGCTTTATGAATACGATAAGCTTGATGAGGATACTCGAAAGCTATTCAGAGTCCTACCAAAGTTTGATACGATGTCCTTACCTTTGTGATCAGCGATGGCAAACTTAGAGCAGGACGTTGTGACACAGATGACGCAGCAAGTAGGCGATCCCTGGTGAAAACGGCTCTGATATGCGCCTGGATCTTACGCCGAGGGAGTACAAAACAGGGCATGATGCAAGCTGTGAGGGGATCTTTTGACAGTGTAACGACCGGCGCCGAAACCCGGACATGTAGCCGGTCTTCGGGCACCATGTTGCAGAAGACCATATGGCCAGGCGGTCAGGTCAGTCAGTCACGAAATTTGAAGGCCGTTACGCGCATGCATTTGATGTACCATTTTCGCAGAACGAAGGCCCTTGGTCGTCAAGGAACAAAATGTACACCGAGGTAGAACATATGGGCCCAGTTGGCTGGGCAAGCGCCAAAGTGTCCAGTGTCCAGAGCATCATTTCACAGTAGGGTCCAAACAGCGGGTAGACAGTGGGGACGGCCGCGGATCCGTCAAGGTTCACAAGCACGTCACATCACAGAAAAACTGGGAAAAAAAGAAGACCGCTTCACGGAGGCATCACTAGAGAGGGTGAGGGTGCGTGTGTGGAAACCATTGAATTTCGCGAGCAGTGCTGAATCCTTCAAACTCACTGCACTCGGGTATGAAGCGATCCTCAATCAGCAGGTTCCACGTCCTCGCGTCCAGAGAGGCCATATCGTAGACCACTCGAACGCTCATGTGAAAAGCCATTTCCAGCTGTCCACCCATGCAGAGAAGGCGACCAAGACAACAAGAGTTCCCGTTGGCGACGAACGACATAACGCATCGCAAGAGTGACAGGCGTGGGACGTGAGAGAGAGCGAGCGAGTGGTTTGTTTGACTGATTTGCTTTTTTTTTGATTGTCCGTCGGCCGCGAGGAAAAAAACTGAGAAAATGCGTCGATTGGTGATGCAAAGGATATCCGGAGACCCCCAAACGCCCCTGTGTTTTTTGGTCAAGGAATTTTTTTTGGATGTTCCATCTTCTATCCGCAAAGGTTGTCTGATTATGTTCTGTTCGAAGACAGCAGACTCTAAGAGCCCGTGCCAGGGTTGTCTATACGCCCATGCCCAGGTCGCTTGCTTTTGCAGATCCGAGATGTCCCACCAGTGATGAACCGTCCAAGTCGTTAATACCCAAGGGCTAAAAAGAAACCGTCGCGATGGACAGTTTACTTTCTGCGGAAAGAGCAGCCCTCGGTGAGTCTCGCCTTACCACCGGTAGGCTGGCAGAGGACAGTGGTGCATCCCTGGCAGATGACGACGGTCTGGGCGTGGGAGAAGACGGTGGTGATGGTGAAGCAACCGGGGCACTTGACGTCCATGAAGAAGGACCGGGGAGCGGGCACAAGGGTCTGTCCAGTATGTGAGCACAAAAAGTTCGAGGCCAATGCGGGCGGACAGGGTGAGGCCATCGTGGGCGTCTATCGTACCTTGAGCTTGTGCTTGCGGGCCTCGGAAGCCGGGGAGGGGTTGAGGAGATCAACGGCGAGAACCTGGGGGAGAAGCCATCAGCATGATGGTTCCTTCATCAAATATCGCATGCCTAATCGTCGTGTCCTTTCCTCCACAGCCCGGCCGTACCATCTATTCCTCCTCTTGAAATTCTTTTGTCGCCTCTTCGCGGGTTTCCATCTCGGTCGGGTGTTCGTGTTTTTCGTTTATCGAGGAATAACAAAAATCACACGTGTCGCCACACGCGGGCAGTGCCAGCATCGGGAGGGTCTTACCATCTTGACTGATCTGATCGAGTTGATTGATCGGGGGTCGGTGCGAGTGCGGTGGACTTGACGGGAATCTGATGGTGTTGGAAGTAGATTCTGGCTGCACTCGCAGAGATGGCGGATTGTTCGGTGGATGGGAGGCTCGTCGACAAAATCCTCCGCACTTTCGCTCTCCGATGGCGAAAAGTTCGCGTACTAGTCCATTTACGGCTAGCGCTGGAGGGCACGTCAACCCTTCCACGTGACTCGCGGCATTGTCAGCGGTTTGATTGGCGGGTCCGGGTTATGCTGGGTCGGTCGCTGAAAGCTCGGTGAGGCGCGGGGCACTGCGCGGGTGCAGCAGCAGCTTACCTGGAGTGCCTTGCGCTTCTGAGTTCTATGTCGTCCTCAGCCTCCACTGTACTTAGGCAGATGCGGCGTTTCCCTGTCGCCTAGAGCTTTCATACGGAGTCCCCATCCCCAGTCTGACTCTGTCCTCACTTCTTTGCGACTCACGTCTTTGACCCCTCTTCCCCCCCCCCCCCCCCCCCCCCC